>CAWUFW010023678.1:0-71528 GCA_963921515.1 Calotriton arnoldi | reverse complement strand
GAAAAAGACAGTGAAAAAATCACCAAAAAGTATGGTCAAAAATTGACCAGGGCACTGCTCTTCCCGGATCTGCGCTTACTGGCGCGGAAAAAGAAGAACTGACGTCAGCGCGCAGGGGCGGCGTCTAAGTACTGCCCGCGACGTCATCCCGGCGATCACGACGCCGACGACGGACGCGGAGCCGCACGACGCCGCCTACCGACGCGCAAGGGTACTGCTACGCAAAACTTTCCGGATCCAGCCTGACGCCTGGGGATATTCTAAGGTAAGGAATCTATCACTAACGTGTCTCTTTCAGATACAGTTGACAACATAAGACTGATAACCAGTTTCTGTAGACAGGAGAGACAAGTTCGTAAGATCCTTTATAAAAATTGGCCGATTATTCGGTCAGACATAACAATGTCACGGATCTTGCCAGAACTTCCTAGTCTTACGTTCAGAAGGGCGCCCTCGATGAGGGATGCTCTGGTAAAGAATAGTCCTGAGGTTACAACTTCTAATTCTTGGTCATCAGCGAGATCAGGGTTTTTAAATGCAGTTCATGCCGTGCATGCAAATTTGGTAAAAATGTTTCAGAATATATCACTGCGTTTAGTCAAGAACCTGTCAAAATAAAAGGACATTTGACTTGTAGAACAGATTATGCTGTATATATTTTAGAATGTACATGCCATCTGTTATACGTAGGTAGTACCAAATTGCAAGTTTACAACAGGATATTGCAACATCTTAGAGCAGTGGTTAACTCGGACCCTAACTATCCCGTGGCACGGCATTTTAAACTAGTACACAAAAATAATCTTAATGATCTCAAATATTTTGTTATCAGCTCAGTGCCCAAAAACATCAGAGGAGGCAATAGAGAAAAAGATTGAGACAAGTGGAATCAGAATTTATTATGTTACTCGATACCAAAATGCCGAATGGCCTCAATAATAGCGATGATTTACATAATTTTCTTTGAATTTTGTTAAAGTTAGGGTCCATATTTGATAATATTTCCAGATTGGTTTCTTGGATTGGTTTTGTCCCTTGGCTTTTACTGGTTTTTAATCTGGGTTTCCTAGATTTTAATCTGGTTTTAGTGGGGGATATTGCTGGTTTTTGAGTCCTGGGATTTTATCTTAAACTTTTAATATTGGTTAATACTGAATGCAATTGGAAGAATTTGTTAAAGTGATATTATTGAGTATATGATTGTTTGACTTATTGACTGCATTAAGAATTGTAAATCATATGCACCTTTAAAAATCTTGACTGCTGCTATTATACACACTATATACACATATATATATATCCATATTGAGGATGTATGTATTCATTTTAAGTTTATATGTGAACTGATTGGTTGATGGTTTTAATCGGTGATATCTCGTTTTTGCTAGGTTTTATCTGAGAATTCTCGGTTTTACTTGGTTTTGCGGGATTTTTTGCTGGTTTTATGCATTGACAAATTGGTTTTACATTTAATTTACCTGGGATTTTATTTATTTATTTATGACATATTTTCCATCTTTTAATTTGGTTCTAATCCAGTCCTAGATAACTGACAACTAGATTGTTGTTGATTTATTAATATTTGTATAACAATAATGAGATAACATAAAAAACAATGATTGTATTTCTTTTTATTAGATGTAACAAATGGGATTAACTGGAGATTGGAAATGGACCAAACTAGATTATGGAAAGGAATAGGAGATTCTAGCTAAAATATAACACTGAAGACGTCTGCATAAGAATGCTGCATCACATTTAACTGTATATATTTATTTATGTATTTTGCACTAAGCACTTTTGCACTTTTTAGCACATTTTGCACATTGCCGTTATTCAATTTAGTGAATGATTAGACTAATATTATATACAATAATGTATGAGGCCAGAATTAAGGTACCTGCAGTTTAGAACTAAGACTTTTTAAATTTTAGCACTATGCTATTAATTTGGTTTAAAGAATTAGTTTCAATTAAATTGCAGATGTTTAGCCCTTGATTAAATATATGACATTAATTAGAAGCACTAAGCTTATATAAGAAAATGTTCATGGGATAATAAAGTAAACGTTTGGTAATTAAGTGAGTGTTATCATGTACGTACAGCTGCCTCTTTTAAATGCTTAAACTTAGTCTATTAACTGATTGGACGAAATGCAGCATGTGCCTTTTAAGCTTTTTTCTATATATACTCACTGATAGGTCCAGCGCGTCATGTGATCAAGACTGCCGTTGGGCAGTCGAAACGCGTCATGCTGGGCACTCGCTTTTAATAACTATGCACTGACACTTTGTTCAATCTGCACTGAAATAAAGGAAAACTTTTCACCGCATTTGTGGTCCGTACCTGCTTTTTCGACCAGGATTGTGATCGTTCCAGGACTGAGAGATAGATAGATATATATATATATATATATATATATTTTTTTTTTTTTTTTGAACGAAAGCCCTAATTTCGATGAAGTACCATTAAATATAGATGAAGCTGCTATACTTGTATATTCATATTCAAACAATTGTATAACATTTTTTATGATGCATCTTTTATGGTTATATGTGAACCGAAATAAAGATATATTGATTGATTGAGAGCTGCATTGGTATGAGAAAAATAATATATATATATATATATATATATATATATATATATATATATATATATATATATATATATATATATATATATATATATATATATATGTTTTTCATATATAATTTTTTTATTATTTCCAGGGTCCCCGCACATGGGCGGGAATATTCAGTGCTTATGACTATTGATGAGGATCCCCTGGAAGAGAAAGGGGACTTTTCTCTGGCATTACGAAGAAACGTGTCACGGTCCTTATAGTTAAGTATCTGGGCGATCATTGGTCGTGGTGGTGCTCCAGCAACTGGCTTTCTTGTGGGAATCCTGTGTGCTCTTTCGAGACAGAAGAGTTCAGTCAGATTTTCTGGGGCCACCTTGTCTCGTAGCCATTGTTCTATGAATTGTGTTGCATTGGGTCCCTCACAGCGTTCCGGCAGGCCTACTATACGAACATTATTTCTTCGTGACCGGCCTTCTGCATCCTCAACTCTGTCCTGTAGGCTGGACACCTGGCGTTGCAGTTGTGCTATTTGGTCTGTGTGGTCTTTGTGCTGTGGAAGTATTTCTGTTATGAGTAGTTTATTACTTTTCACAGTGTTAGCCAGCTTGTCATGGTCTGCTTTAAGTAGCGTAAAACCAGTTGTTAGCGTCCCTATTTGCTGTTTGATTGCTTTCCGTGATTCCAGAACCTCCTGTAATAGGAGGTCAAGTTTGTACGGAGAAGCCTCCATATTTGTTGGTGATATGCAGTCTGATATGGGTGCTGGGGTCGCACTCTCATATCCATCTTGTTGTGCAGAACCGGTTGAGGCTGGCTCTGATGGTTTCCCCTTCGAGCGACCCATAGTGTGCTGCGCAACAGCTCTGCTGCCCGTTGTTGTAAGCTTGGTCAATGGGCTAGTAGCATCCTCACAGGTGTGTACTCCGAAGGATTGTTCGCTCCTGCACGTGCCAGAGGTGGGTAAGCAGTCTTTGCACTAATCGTCCTTGTGTTCCTTTATTGCTTTCAAGTATCTTCGTGCTCAGACAACTCTGAATCGGGAGCAGTGCCAGCCTGAGGGTGCCTTCGCTCTCCGCGCCCCTCCTGTGGTATCATGCCGCAAGGCAGTATCATTCAGCTCTGGAGCGGATTTTCACATGAGATGGGGGCAGTAGGAAGGAGAGCCTGGGGCCACCGGACCACCCCGCGTTCGGCACGTCTTCCTGCTCGGCGCGGGGACTGGTCGCAGATCTCTCCCGTCCTGGGACCAGGGGGCCCGCCCGATCAGTCTGCACCTCACCCCCGGCCCTCTCAGCCTCTCACGCAGGGGGCAGCACAAGCCTTTCCGGCACCCACCACAGTTCTCGATCACGCCCAACAGTCCCTGGATGGAAGGGGAGGCTGCACAGAAGCTGATCCCATCAGCACCACCCATCCGCAATTCAAGCAGGGGGATGCTCCGTTCAGCAGGTATGTCCCCGCACAGCAACCCAGGAGGTTTGTCTGCTAATGTGGCCTAGGCAGGCCCAGCGTCTCGGCCGTTTAGAAAGGAGGGGGGCCCCAACTAAGCTACATTCCGGCTACAGCGCAGGTAATTGCAGAATTAATGTTTAGCTGAGATCAAGTCTCTTCTGTAGCCTTCCTTCTATGGTCTGGTTACAATTGTGGGCTGCTGAAGAAGAACTGAGGTAAAGAAACAATCCGGAAGCACCATTCTAATATGACCCACCGTTAGGAAACAGACCTTTTCAGATTCAGACCCACTTTATGCCCCCATTTTGACTACTAGATACTGGTGCAATGACTCGGAAATGCCCTGAGCACTGCTAACGAGCACTTGGTGCATGTGCTCTGCCCCTTAAAATGGTGTATGTTCAATTGACTTACACCGAATTGCCACAGCCTAACTTACTTGAAATTCCCTAGTATGTGGGAACTCAGGGCTATAAGTTAGAGTGTCCCCTCAGGGACTGCAACACCTGTTGTGCCACCCTGAGTGGGACAAGGTAAAACATGGTTCCCAGTCTGCCACTGCATACTGGATGGGCAGTTTAAACTGCTTACACGACTTTGCCATTTAAGGTCATGGCAAAGCCCAGTCCTTCCTTTTTAAGATATAAAAGTCACCCCTAAGGTAGGCCTGTCAAACCTTAAGGCAGGGTGCTGTATATTAAAAAGTGAAGCATGTACTTTTATATATGTCACAGCAGTAAAAACCCTAAACTGTCCTTTTTAACCGTAGAAAGGATAGTAGCCTCACTGGCAAGTAAAGAGTTACAGGCTGACATCTGAGCCCTGCTAACTTCTGAATGGGACTACTGAAGTAGGTACTGTAAGGTATCAAAAGAATCAGTATATTAAATTCGTTTTTATGGTTAAATCGAATTTACTGTCATTGGTAGGCAAAGTGCAACTTAAGAAGTAGGCTCTTTGGTTGCCCAATATTTTTAGTGCTTGTTTACGGTTGCACACAAGGTCTGTCCCTTAGGTTGCCTCCTGCCGGCCTCGGTAGAGGTGTGAATAACTCCCAGGAAAGATAACAATAGAGGCCTGCCACTGGAGCAGGTGTTACCTGTCCCCTGCAGGAAGCCACAGTGGTATTAGTCTAAAAGGCGAGCTTTGAAGGTGAAGCCACCTTTGAAGAGCAAATGGGGAACACTTGGGAAAAGGGCTGCCCTATTGTTTTGGTAGACAAGCTGGCACTCTGAAAGGAGAGGGGAAACCGGTTTTCCAGGGCTGTGTAGCCCTCTTGGTAGTCACACCTCTGGGTTGTGCTAGAGAGCTCTGGATCCCGAGAGAGGGGTTCTGCCATGTTGGCAGTGGACAGAAAGGTGCATCCTGGGATAGGCAGATGCCATACTTCCCAGGAAGTGGTCATCAGAAGGGAACACTTTGGCTACCTACGACATCCTACCCCAAGGGCAATTATTGAACATAAATAGGGCACCCAGAACTCATATCCACTAGACTGGAAGAGGATCGAAGGAAGACTGCCCTGCTGCATCATGGAGCAAAAAGGGAGAAGCTTCTCCGGCAAAGACTGCACTTGCTGAACCTGGTGGCTAGCTAAGGAGAGGGACTGTGACTGCTGTGTTATGCTCGTGGAAAAATAGTCTCCAGAGCCCAGCTGAAGCAAGAGACTTTAGCGGTCAGTTGGCTGACCTGTTCGCAGCACAGGGCCAAAACAGTTGAAAAAGTCTGCTGGGGGGAGTTGGCAGACCAATTCTTCAAGCCACTGCTTCTAGTCACTGTGCAGCACCAGGGACTAGGACTCGATGCTCAAAGTTGCACCTGAGTTTTCTGAACCCGGAGAGTCGTTGGAGTGCAGCTTGGTCATCCAGAAGGCGAGTTATCATCCAAAGAAGGATTCAAACCGCAATACCGGGGGATTGGTAGCCCAGTGGCGACTGGACGTCTGCCACGACCGAGAGGACTTTGTGGGATGCCATCCCTGTGGGCAGGATCACCTCAACAAGTATGTGGACCAAGGAATAGCCACAGGAAGACTCTGTTGACCACATTGCATCTACAGCATTCTTGAGCATCTTCAGCATCCTATATTCCTTGCATCAGGCCCACTCCATAAGAACCAAATGGATAAAAGTGCCTGAAATTCGCTGAAGACTGTTCCTACATTCGAGGTAACTGTTTCCGTGGATGTTGCTAGTCCCCCTGAATGGCTCCCTGCCAGAGTTGGTTGCCTAAAGTAACTTTAAATAACTGCATTGACACAAAGTTTCTAAGTGTCAATTTCGTTGAATTTGTCAATGCTAGTTTAAGGTTAAGTGAAAAAGTACATATTTTCAATACGTTGCAAATTCTATATCTCTGGAACCCTTCAATGGATCTTTTTCGTTTCGTTGTCTAAAAATAGAGACTATTTTTAGGTCGAGCCTAGCGCAGCGCGCAAGCGCTGCTTAGGAGATGACCTCTTGGAATTGGTCTGTACTTTTTCGCAAACTCGTGCATGTACTGCACTGTTTCCAATGAGTACTCGTGCATGTACGGCATCCACCTTGCGGGAGCGAGCAGCGGCGCCATCTGTTTCCAATTATCGCGCCCGCGCTTGTTTACATTTGCCTGTCTCGCGGTCGCGTTAATTGGAAACAGATGGCGGTCGCGTTCACTTTTGCGGCCCCGCGTTTCTTTTATGACCGTCTTTAATATGTATCCACGATCGCTCTATGGGAAAGGAGGGAGCATGGAGGTCTTTGAATCATGCAACATGCATTGTAGGGCTACTCAGGAACCCAGACGCGCCTCCGGGGCTTATGAAATACGTGGAAATAATTTTAAGGCACATTATATTAGCCTGCTAATGTACTCTTTGAACTCAGCGGTTACCCAAGCCACTCGGATTCACGCAGAAGGACATCTATGTACCAGTTTCCCCTCCGAGCAACCCCTTTTATTTTTTTTACTGTCAAATGTCATTTTCAGTGGTGACATTTTGGTAATTCTTTTTGAAATATGATTTCCATAAATCGGCACTCGAACATTTAGCAAATGGAAATTGGTACATAAACGTGTGACTGAAAGCTTCTGCTCCGCTTTCGCAGTCGGATTCTTTTATTACACGGGCAATAAATTGAAGAGGGCGACGGATGATTCATTAAAGGCAGTGGAGCTCAACACGTTTGCGGCACTATTTATAGAGACCCATGCCAGGTGTTTTCAGAACAATAATTTTCGGGTAGAAGTTGGGACATGCCATCAGTAACCTGTTACCAGCATATAAATCCGGTTATAGTGTATCAAATGCGGATTTGTGTATGTGCCTCTTCATTCTGGTTTTCCAGGTCAGCTGCCTTCCATCACTAGGACTGTACTTTTTATGGCAGCCATGCAGATGAGTCTTTAGCATGCGCGCAGATCCATCTTCGATGTTAGTGCCCTACATTTTGTCATGGATAGGGCCCCCCACCCCGCGTGAGAACTGTAGCTCGCCCATGCTTAAACGCATCTTTAGAAATCCTCTTCAGACCATAATTATGCACGCCACAGTTTCCCTGCCGTTGACCTTCAACGCTCTGTGAGAAACAGAATTTCTGACCTACATTTCCAGCCCCTTGCTTTCACCTCATGCGGTAAACAGGTGGATGTCAACATCTAGCACGGTCTGCAGTGAAAAGCGAGAGTCACAAAAGCACACGTTTCAAGGATCCTTGTGACACGCGCTGATGGATATTCTATTTATTACTTGGATGTTTGTGTACCACAGTTCTGTAAATATGTTCGCCTCTAGGCGCTTTAGGGATTGGCATTCTATCACTCAATTATGCCCACCCCGAGCCTTTCATAGAAGGCAATGTGTTAAGCAGTTTACCAAGATAAATCGTCAAAAAACCGGATACTACATGAAAGACAAATGGTCAAACAGCAAATGAATTAAGGTATCCAAACTGTACTCGGGTGTAGAATAAGGCTTCTGACAAAAATCTGACGGGGCAAGTGTGCTTAAAAAACAGAGGTCAGTAACACAAGTTTACTTTACTAGAAGTTGGCCAAACCCATTCGCCAAGGTAATCATGATCTAAAATAGTAGTCATGCCTTCACTAACCACGTTGCTTGCAAAACAAGCATTGGAATAGCCAATAGGTCTCGCTTTTGGGACCTTATAAGTATTTAGTTATGCAGCACAATATCCTTGGTGCAACAACCTCAACTGTTGCATGGCTAAAAACTTATAAGGTCCCAAAGGCGAGACCTATTGGCTATGCCAATGCTTGTTATAAATTGGTTTTGGATTTCTAGGGTGTCTCGTGTATTTCTTCTTCAATTGTTTTGGTGCTGTTTAAATGCTTTACACGTGTTTCTTTGACTAAGCCTTGCTGCTAAGAGCCACAGCTATCCAGGGTTGAACTTTAGGTTTGACAAACAAAATGTACTGGTCTTAAATGGGTTGGTATGTGTATTACACTGAGGTCTCACAACCACACCATATAATACACCCCATTTCCTCACACCCAGTGAATTCTTTGTATGGAGAATGGGAAGATAAAGATCGGAGCTTTGGATTGGACCTTGAACGTCGGGAAAAAGGAGGACAAAGAGGTTTAGGAAAAAGAAAATGAGAGAAAAAAAAATCTCATTTTGTTACAATGTACATGGATTGAGGAATTTGCAGCGCTATGATATAGCTTCGAGCTGACACCAATAGTATTTTCAAAAAGAAGAGTCAGCAGAGTCTACACTTATACACAACTGACTCACCTTGGCTTTGGTTGCGGCAGAGGCTAGAGCAGCTGCTGCAGCAGTTGCAACATTTCCCTCTGAGATTTCCTGTTCTCTCTTCTTCAAGATTTCAATTTCCTTTGCTTTTTCCAAGTCCATATTCTCTTTATTCTCCTCTGATGCTTCATCTAGAACATGATACAGTAACAAATGTTCAGACGGTATTTTGAAATAAGGCAATCTCAAATAGGTGGCTATGCAAGTTATTTGAAATCACGTTGAATGTTTGCAACTAAGCTTTCAACGCTCAAGAGATGAGTCACCTGTAATAATGGTTTCCTAGATTCACATGGGGTGCGCAGCTGGGAAAAGTGCAGCTTTTTTAGCATTATTAGATTCGTTTTTGCACTTTAGCAAGTGTGTGTCATACCTACCTTTTAGGAAGTTTGCTTCAGTCTAATGCAAAAACTATGTAATTGTTAATGTCTTTCGTATGGGAGATGAACAAGCTACTTACCTTTAATAATCCTTCTTCTGGAGGATACTCTGACCACAAAGTCGTAACCTTCCAATACTGCCCAAGCGCCAGACTGGATCCAGAAACTTTTTAAAGCAGTTTTCTTGCGCACCACTAGATGGCAATGTGCGGCTCTGCACTGGTTCCATACTACCACGGGGCGCCGCATATAAGCGCCACCCCTGCACTTCAACAGTTTCTTGTCCTTTCCCTTACCACACCATCGGATGCATAGTGTGAACAACTGTTGGTACCGGAATGCAGAATACTAACTTAGGACCTTTTTAGATAAAAAAAAAAAAAAAAAAGGCCACAGAAAGGGAGGGGGGGGGGGTCGAATGGCAGAGAGGGATCTGCAGTTAGAGTATCCGCCAAAAAGAGAGTTACTGAAGTCGTCTTGTTTTTCAGATGGATAATTCTAACCGCAGATACTTCTCCTTAGAAAATATACCAAAGCAGTACCTACCCAAAGGAGGGTAAAAGGAGTGGACTCAGCCCTAGAGGTCTTGCAGGACCAAGTGGACGAAATGCCCTTCTTGCCAGACCTAGCTATCAAGGCAGTAATGCTTCATGTCTAGGGCAGGAATCCTAGTCCCAACGTAGTAGTAGCAACCTTAACTCTTGTGGAATGGGTCCTCAAATATTCTGGAAGCTAATTATTGGCCGTGTGCATAGCAGATCATAATGCACAGGACTACTCACCTCGACAGAGCCATCTTCAGCACAGCCTTTTTTTTTGTTGCTCCAGAAACCCCACAGTTGATCGTCCACTCTATGGTCCTTGGTAAGCTCAATGTAAAAGCTTAAAATCCTTTTGGGGTCCAGCCAATGGAGCCTCTCCTCTTTGGAGGGCTGACAGGGAGCATAAAATGCTGCCAGAGCGACAGTTGCCAACCTGGAAGGGACTCATTACTTTGGGCAAGGACTTTTCTGGATTTCTCAGCACCAACTTGTCCAGCAAGGAGCTGCAGGTTGTAGGGCTTATGCATTGAAAGTGCCTGAAGATCACTTACTTAACAAGCTGTAAGGAAATGTCTCTTTTGGTACGGTCAAAACCCAGGTTTTTTTAACTGATGCTGCTAGTTTTTCAACTCCGAGTGCACAGAGGCCTGCTAACCAGATCTTCTCACCACTGCCCAGATCCGAAAACGTGTATGTAACCAACTGACATAGGATAACTTACCTGTAAGTTCCAGGGTATGTATGTTAAAGTCACCCCAGGGATTGCAGCACTGGTTGTGCCTCCCTGGGTGGGACACAGGAAAAACTAGTTCCAAGTCCACCATTGAAGACTGGAAGCTAGGCTGGCTTTGCCATTTAAAAACAATGGCAAAACCAAACCTCCCCATGCAATATGCATTAGTCACCCCTATGGAAGGCTGCAGCATATTTCACAGGAAAAAGATTTATTATACGTGTTCTGGCAGTAAAAACACAAAACGGCCATTTTTAATGAGGAAAGACTTGGTCACCCCATTGATGTATACAGAGTTACACTGGGGACCCCTCAGCTGTGCTAACTCCTAAACGGTGCAACCAAAATTGATACTCTAAGGTATCAAACAACTCGCTACATTAAGGCCGACTTGATTCACAAGTCAACATTAAATTACCAAGCAAATGTGTGCAACTGTTAACAAGCTGCAATTTTGTTGCCTTCAATCTCCGGGGCCCTTAACGGTTACACAAGGGGTTTGAATTAGAGTCAGCTTTCTGCCCTCCTAGGGAGACGTGCTAACAACTCCCAGGAAAGGAGATGTTGGTGGCCTGCAGTGGAGAGAGGTGTTACCTCCCTCCTGCAGGAAGCCAAACTGGTGATGGCCCAAAAGGAGATCTTTAAAGCTGATGCCGCCTTTGAAGAGCAAATGGGGAAAACTTGGGGCAGCCCATTGTTTAGGCAGTCTAGCTGGTACCTGGGAAGAAGAGGGGAACCTGTTAAACAGGTTTTTCAAGGGTGTGTAGCCACACCACTGGGTTGGGCTAGGGAGCTCTTGGCGCTGAGAGAGGAGTTCTGCCATGTTGAGAGTGGGCAGAATGCTGCATCTTGAGGTAGCCAGATGCCACACTTCCCAAGAAGTGATCATCAGGAGGGAGGGAACACGGTAGTCCATTAACGACCAGACGCTTCCTATCCTGAGGGCAAATTCTGAGCATAAGCAGGGCACCCAGAACTCAGATCTCGACTGGACTGGAAGAAGGACCGAAGAAGGACTGCCCTGCTGCACCGTGGAATTGTCAAAGAGAGGCTGAACCGACGCGGACTGCTCCTGCTGAACCTGATGGCTTGGAAAGAAGTGTTATATTCCCAAGTTAAGCCCATGTAGCAAGGCAGCTTATTCCTTACATTGTCCTAGAAGAACAAGTTACTTACCTTTGGTAACTATGTATATGTAAGAGACATATGTAGTTATAGATTCCTAACCTTTAGAATTACCCCCAGGCGTCAGACTGGATCTGAAGATTTTTTCTTTAGCAGTACCTCTGCGCGGCGATAGGTGGCGTCGGTCGACTTCACGTCCGTCGTCGGCGTCATGGCGCGCGGACGTCAGTTCTGACCCGACTTTCCACGCCAGAAGTGCAGAGCCATGCAAGACACTGACCACTGGTGCACATAACTAGGGCCCTGGAATGGAGTCTCTATCCCTAGAAGTCAGTTCGCAGAACGGGGAGGATGGGTGGGGCGGTAAGGAATCTTTAACTACATATGTCTCTTACAGATACATCGTTGCCGAAGGTAAGTAACTTGTTAATCTGAAAGAGACTATTAGTTATGGATTCCTTACCTTTAGAATAGATACCCCAGCAAAGCCAACCCCTGAGGTGGGTCTGCGAACCAAGTTCACACCAGAAAGTCCTGGAGAACAGAACGGCCAAAGTAGCCGTGTCTCTGGACTTGGCTGCCCAGGCAATAATGTTTGGTGAACGTGTGCAGAAATGAACACGTGGCCGCCGGACAGATGTCAAGGAGTGGGACTCCACGCCCCAAGGCAGTAGTAGCTGCCGTCGCCCTGGTGGAGTGGGCACGCAGTCCTACCGGGGCTTCCTTCTTCGCCAAAGAGTAGCAGATTTTAATGCATAGTTGTAGAAAGCTGGCTCTGTATATACTATACCAAAGTGAGGTATAGTGTGCACAGAGTCCAGTGGAACCCAAAAGGTAGGCAGAGGTAAAGTAGATAGCACCTCACTCTCTAGTTTGTGGTAGTGTGGTCGAGCAGTAAGGCTTTATCAGAGGACAGTGGTTTTTTTATATAAATCTTTTTATTGAGTAAACAAAACAAAGACAAAAAAAAATAAAGTACAGTGCAGACTCATTAATTTCCAACAAACACAGTGCATTGGTACAATATCAGTCAATACGTTACTCAGGACCAATAACTTCGCCTCGTATCTTATGAAATCCTTTGTAATCTGGACTTTATTCTACCACGTGGTCCGCTGTGAATGGGGAAGTGCCACTGAATGGGGAAGTGCCACTGAATGGTGTACATATCATCCCTCTACTTTCGTTCCACGCTCCCCAGATTTTGGGCCATTTTTGTGGGCAACCTCTTCCCTCATATTAACCTCTCCGCTTGCATGCACCAATCCATACCAGTATCCCAATCCCTGATTTTGGGCCTAGGAGACCGGCAGCTCAGTACTTTTCGGTACCGCCCTCTGTAGTGCAATATGGACTTGAAGGTATCTAAAGGTTTCCCCAATATTTAATTCGTAATCCCGTTGGCAATCACTGAAAGCCCAGCCCACATATCGCCAACTCTTGAGGCACAAGTTACTGACTTGTGTAACGATATATCTGTAAGAGACAGTAGTTAGTGACAGATTCCTTACCTTAGAATATCCCCAGGCGTCAGGCTGGATCCGGAAAGTTTGTGCGTAGCAGTACCCTTGCGCGTCGGTAGGCGGCGTTGTGCGGCTCCGCGTCCGTCGTCGGGACCGCTGGGATGACGTCGCGGGCAGTACTTAGACGCCGCCCCTGCGCGCTGACGTCAGTTCTGTACACGACTTTCCGCGCCAGGAACGCAGAGCCATGCAAGAAGCTGACATAGGTGTCTGAAAAATACTAGGGCCCTGAAAGGGATGTCCTTAACCCTAGAAATCAGTTCGCAGAACGGGGAGGATGGGTGGGGCGGTAAGGAATCTGTCACTAACTACTGTCTCTTACAGATATATCGTTACACAAGTTAGTAACTTGTGCATCTGAAAGAGACACGTTAGTGACATATTCCCTACCTTAGAATAGATACCCCAGCAATACCAACCCCGGTGGTGGGTCTGCGAACAAAGATCAGACAAGGAAGTCCCGGAGGACAGAACGGCCAAAGAAGCCATCCCTCCGGACCTGACTGTCAAGGCAGTAATGCTTGGTAAACGTGTGCAGTGAGGCCCACGTAGCTGCCTGACAGATATCCTGCAGCGGAACACCGCGGCCTAAGGCCGTGGTAGCAGCCGTTGCCCTGGTGGAATGGGCACGCAGCCCAACAGGAGGCTCCTTCTTAGCCAAAGAATAGCAGGCTTTGATACACAAGGTTACCCAGCGGGAGATGGTTCTCTTGTGCACCGCCCGACCTTTTCTGGCGCCCACGTAGCCAACAAAGAGCTGGTCATCCACCCGGAAGTGTTGTGTGCGGTTGATATAAAAAGAAAGCGTACGTTTTGGGTCCAGACGGTGGAGCCTCTCTTCCTCTCTGGAAGGATGCGGATGCGGAAAGAAGGTGGGCAAAGTGATGGTCTGCCCAATGTGGAAGGCAGTAACCACCTTTGGCAAGAAGGACGGACGCGTCCTAAGAACAACCTTGTCTGGATGGACAGACAGAAAGGGAGGTTTGCATGAAAGAGCCTGGAGCTCACTCACCCGCCGAGCGGAGGTGATGGCCACCAGAAAGGCTGTCTTCAGAGTCAGAAGACGAAGAGGACAGTTATGTAGAGGCTCAAAGGGAGCGCATATAAGAAAGGTAAGAACCAAGTTCAAGTCCCACTGAGGCATCACAAACGGAACAGGAGGGAAGAGGTGTGTAATGCCTTTTAGAAACCTGTTAACAACAGGGGACTTGAAAAGGGAGGGCTGATCAGGAAGCCTGAGGAAGGCCGAGATGGCACAAAGATAGCCCTTGATGGTACCCAGGGCAGAACCCTGTTGGGCCAGGGAAAGAAGGAACAGAAGAACCTCAGAAAGAGGGGCAGAAAGGGGATTCACAGCCTTTGCTGTGCACCATGCCACAAACTTGTTCCACCTGCAGGCGTATACCACCTTAGTGGAGGGACGCCTGGCTGCCAGAATCACATCACAAACTTCGGGAGGCAAGTCGAAAGGAATCAACTGCCGCCGCTCAATCTCCACGCAAGCAGGTGGAGGCTGGACAGGTTCGGGTGGAGGACCGTCCCCTGCTGCTGCGACAGAAGATCCTCCCGAAGAGGCAGACGGATCGGGGATCTACGCTCATACTGAGTAGCTCGGGATACCAAACTCTTCGAGCCCAGTCCGGAGCCACAAGAATGACTTGGGCCCGGTCGTGCCGAATCTTCTTCAACACTCTGGGTAGAAGTGGTATAGGCGGAAAGGCGTACAACAGACCGCAACTCCACTCGCGACGAAAAGCGTCGGCGAGCGAGTGCCGCCTTGGAAATTCCAACGCGCAGAACTGCTGACATTGCACGTTCTCTTCGGTGGCGAATAGATCTAACCAAGGCTCTCCCCACTGTAGAAAGAGTCCTTGCGCCACTTCCGAGTGAAGACGCCATTCGTGATCCATCATGCACCTGCGGCTGAGTTCGTCCGCCCTGGCGTTCAGGGAACCTGCCAGGTGTTGAACCATCAGGAACATGCCCTGATGTTCCAGCCATGTCCAGAGGCGCAGAGCCTCCTGACAAAGGGTCCACGACCCCACCCCGCCTTGTTTGTGCAATACCACATGGCGGTGGTGTTGTCTGTGAACACCTGCACTACCTTCCCTTTGACAGAGGGAAGGAATGCCTTCAGTGCAAGACGAGTCGCCCGGAGCTCCAGAAGGTTGATGTGGAGCCCGGACTCCGCCGGAGACCAGAGGCCTCTGATCTCCGCCTCTCCCATGTGGCCACCCCATCCCAGAAGGGATGCGTTCATCACCACTGTGAATTCTAGTTGGGGAAGGGAGAGGGATCTGCCGTTGACCCAATCCTGGTTCATGAGCCACCACTGCAGTTGGTGCGCAGGGCCCTCCGAGATCTGGACGCAATCGGACAGATTCCCCTGATGCTGCGCCCACTGGAACTTCAGGTCCCACTGCAGAGCCCGCATATGCCATCTGGCATGATCGACCAGCAGGATGCAGGAGGCCATGAGGCCCAGCAGCCTCAGGGTCATCCTGACCGAAACCCAGGATAGGGGCTGAAAGATCGGAATCATAGCCCAAATATCCTGGACTCGCTGTTCGGGAGGATAGACCCGAAACTGCGTCGTGTCCAGAACCGCTCCGATGAAGAGGAGTTTCTGAGAGGGAATCAGGTGCGACTTCGGCACATTGATGGAGAACCCCAGCAAATGCAGGAGGTCGGCCGTAGTCTGGAGGTGGGAGACGACAGCCTGGGGCGAGCCCGCCTTCAACAGCCAGTCGTCGAGACCGGGAAAGACTGGAACCCCTGATCTGCGCAGATGAGCTGCGACCACCGTCATCACTTTCGTGAACACCCGAGGGGCACTGGTAAGGCCGAAGGGGAGCACGGTAAACTGAAAGTGCTCGTGGCCTACCATGAACCCCAGGTACCGCCGGTGGACCGGCAGGACGGGGATGTGAAAATATGCGTCCTGCAAGTCCAACGCTACCATCCAGTCTCCAGGGTCGAGGGCAGACAAGACCTGAGCCAGGGTCAACATCTTGAACTTCTCCTTCTGGAGGAAGCGGTTGACGTTCCTGAGATTCAAGATAGGACGCAGGCCCTTGTCCTTCTTGGGCACCAGAAAGTAGTGGGAATAACAACCACGACCTACTTCTGGGGCAGGAACGCGCTCGACGGCTCCCTTGGCCAAGAGAGCCGAAACTTCCTGTTGGAGAAGGCCCAGGTGATCCTCCGACATGTGGTGATATTGAGGTGGCATGGCTGGAGGGGTAGCCTCGAAGGGGAGTGAGTAGCCCCTTCGGACTATTTGCAAAACCCACCTGTCCAACGTGATGGTGCGCCAGTGGGGGAGGTGATGGCAGATCCTGCCGCCCACTGGCATTTGATGGGCCTGAAAAGTTAGATTAGGAGGGTTTGGAGGCTGCTGTGGAGGGGGGTTGGTGGACTGGCCCGCCCGCTGGCCCATTGAACCACGTCGTTGGTTCCCACGTCCCCGGCCGCGCGAAGTTTGGGAAACTTGCTGCGGCCTGTGGCTCTGGGTGGGACGTAGTGGGGCACCCCTTCCGTAGCCACGAAAGGGGCGAAAAGCAGACTGCGCTGGGCGGCTGGAGAGGCCCAAGGACTTGGCCGTAGCCCGTGAGTCCTTGAAACGCTCTAGAGCGTTGTCCGCTTTGTCGCCAAAAAGGCGACGGCCATCAAAGGGCATGTCCATCAAGGTGTTCTGGACATCCCCCAAAAAGCCAGTCGATCTCATCCAGGAGTAGCGATGAAGGGCTACAGACGTGGAAATTGTCCTGCCTAGAGAGTCGGCGGTATCCAGCCCACAACGGATGGTAAACTTCGCTGCATCCCTCCCGGGAGCGACAGCCTGGGAGAGCACTGTCCGGGCCTCCTCCGGACACTGAGGCAGCACCTGCACCACAGTATCCCACACAGAGTGGGAATAACGGCCCAATAGACATGCAGTGTTTACCGACCGCAGTCCCAAGCTGGCGGAAGAGAACATTTTCTTCCCAAGATGGTCCAGCTTCTTGGATTCTCTTTCCGGTGGAGCGGTAGGGAATGCGCTCTTGGAAGTGGAGGCTTGGACCACCAAGCTCTCCGGGGTGGGGTGTTGGGAGAGGAAAGTGGGGCCGCCCGGAGCCGGGCGGTGGTGTCGGGCAATCATCCTGTCCACGGGCGCCCCCGTGTTGGGCCTGGACCACGAGCCCAAAAGGACATCGGTAAGGGCCTCATTAAACGGCAGCAGGGGCTCCGAAGAGCTCGCAGCCGGCTGAAGCACCTCTGTCAGGAGGTTAGTCCTGACCGCCACCGTAGGAAGCTCGAGGTTGAGGGCCGCGGCCGCCCTATGCAACACCACTGCGCATGACGCTCCCTCCTCCGTAGCCACGGTAGGAGGAGACAACATGCCAAGGTCAGGGGAGGTGCCAAGACCACTGGCATCCCCTAGTTCCTCTCTCCAGTCCTGTTCAGATTCCAGATGATCAGTTAAAGGGTCACCTGACCCCTCCCAGTCCTCCTCCTCAGGTTGCCAATCTGGCCGAAAAGGGACCCCAGGAGTGAACAGGGGTACAAAAACCCCACTCGGTGCCGGATCGGGCGACGACGGTCCGGCTCCGGGTCCACATCGGGATTGAGTCGACGCCGGCTGGGGACACGACTGGCGTCGGTTGCGGTGCCAGAGGAAGCGGCGCCGGTGGAGGTGTAATGAGGTCAACCGGCGCTGTTCCGGATCCAGGCCTGGATCCACGGGGGACCTGCGGCGCCGTGGCCGGAGCCGACGGAGGAGAAGGCCTAGGCCCCCCAACCGAGTCCGCGGGCCCAAAGGCGTGTCGGCGGGTTCGGGCCGCCCAAAGATGACATGCATCGCCTCGTAAAACTTACGAAGTTGGGCGGGAGTCGCTCCAGGACCCGGGAAGGGAGGGAAGCCCGGAGTCGACTCTTCGGGATCCACGCGCAGAGCCGCGGCAGGGGCACCGCCCCATCCCTCGTGGCGTCAGCCGACCGACGGGGAGAAGTCGAAGAGCGACGATTCTTCTTGGACTTTTTTGTGCTTCGACTTACCCGACCCAGAGTGCGAAGACTTCGATGACTTGGACGAGTGGTGATGGCTCCGCGACCGGTCCATCGAGACCAGGACCTCGAACGGCACGGAGCCTACTGCCGGCGCTCAATCAGCTTTCGGGACCGATCCCACAAAGACTTCGGCGCCATCGACCGGCAGTCGGAGCACGACTTGGGGTCGTGGTCGCACTCCAGGCAAAAGAGGCACACGCGGTGCGGATCCGTAACCGACATCATGCGGTTACAGGATCCGCATGCCTTGAAACCGGGCATCCCTCGTGCACCAGGAGTCGAAGACTCAAAAAGACGTCGACAAAAGTCGCACAAAAAAGTCAGTCAAAAAGTGACTGGAGGTACCGCTCTCTCCGGATCTGCGCTGGCTGGCGCGGAAAAAGAAAGAACTGACGTCAGCGCGCGATGTCATCCTGGCGACCACGAGGCCAACGACTGACGCGGAGCCAACCAATGCCACCTTCCGACGCTTAGAGGTACTGCTGACGAAAAAACTTTCCGGATCCAGTCTGACGCCTGGGGGTAATTCTAAGGTAAGGAATCTATAACTAACGTGTTTCTTTCAGATCTAGTATTTAGGAGCACCCCTGAACCTTGCCTCCTCAGACAAGCAACGACCAAGAAGAAAAGAAGAAGAAGAAGGACCGAACAGCCGTGCTGAAGCTAAGAAGAGGAGGACGACCACTGACTTGTCCCCAGCCCTACCGGCCTGTCCTCACCTCGAACCTGCAGAAGCGAAACTCCGGTGTGTCCTGCAGCCAGCAACCTCAACAACCCTGAGGACCTGTCCTGCCTTCCAAAGAAAAGACTTTGTCTCCTGTGAACACCGGATTTGTTCACCCCCAGACTCCAGCTCCGGCCAAATCCGCAAGTCTGCACCACTCTGCACCCGTTGCACACGGCCCGAGTTAGAGTGGCCCAAAACCACGAGGAGGTCTCCCTGGCGATTCTGACCTGAGATCTGGTGATCTCTGACCTGCCTCGAATCTCCCAGCGAAGCCTGCAGCCTCTTTCTGGAGGATCCCCCCAACCGCGAACGGAGCAGGTAAGAGAAACCAGACGCCTAAAGACACCCCTGCACCCAAAGCCCACCACGGCCTTGGGTGGCCCAACCGACAGTGTCCCAGCATCTTCAAGCATCCCAACTTACCTCTCCAACCAGTGGTCACCTCCAAAAGATCTTCGTCTCTGAGCCTGCAGTCTTTGTTGAAACCGGAGAAACCCCATTGAAATCAACAGGGGACCCGACTCCATACCAGCACCCCGCACCCAGCCGCCCCTGCGCTGCTGCGGGTTCACTTTTTGTGCTAAAAAGGATCCCTCTTTCCCCTGAGCCTAACAGGAGCTTTGCTCCCACAACCCAGTGGCCTGCTCGTAAGAAGCCACCAACCGGAGGCCCCCTATCCCAACACTAAATAACATTGGGCCTCAGCACTCTGCACCCGGCCGCCCTACTGCCGCTGAAGGTGTAACAAGAGTGCATCCTTGACCCTGGGGAAACCCTTCTTCTAATCCCAGAAACTCAACCCAAAGACCGATTACTTACCTGGTAACCATTACCTTCATTTCTATCCATAGGAACCTATTGACTGTTTTTCTCTGAAAAATGTTCTAAGTGTGGAGTTGATTTGTATGGAAACCTAAAAAAGTACATTTGTGCAAAACCTTTTTTTTTATGTACCTTTTCTCTAGGAAATGTCCCAGGGTGATATTTAGGCATATCACACCGAGTAGAACAAGTAATCTAAAAAGTAATCTAAAGGTAACTAATAAGTAATCTGTACAGTAATTTCAATACCTTGACTTACCTGTATTTCAAACAACTGCATTTGAACTTGCCTTCACTTGTAAACAGCATAATATTTTGCAAAGCATTTATTTCACTTACCTGTGCCAGGCTTGGCTCTAGAAATAAAATAACTTAATATTTTTATACAAACAAAATTGGTCTGAGTTCAGTCCTCGAGTGTGTGACATAATTTGCTGATTGAGTGTGTACAACAAATGCTTAACACTACCATCTGATAAAGCCTTACTGTTCGCCCACACTACCACAGATGGAGAGTAAGGTGCCATCTACTTTTACCTCTGCCTACCTTTGGGGTTCCACTGGACTCTGTGCACACTATACCTCACTTTGGTATAGCATATACAGAGCCAGCTTCCTACATTGGTAGATCAGCGGTGGGATATACAACTTTGCATTTGTTGGACTAGCTTGGTTACCACCTGATCACACGACAGAACTCTTAAATTGTCTTTAGAATTCTGATTTTTTTTAATTGACATTTTTTCCAAATTACTAAAAGTCTTGTTAGGGCCTTGGTTAAGTCCCTTTAGAATTTTAGAAAAATAAAAGTCGTTTTAATTCGGGATAAGAGGGGTTAGAAGTTTTTTTTAACAATGTCTCTTAACAAGAACCCAGCTGTTAGTGAAGATAACCACAATGGCATAGAGGGCCAGGTTGAGGAGCTCGACCTCACCCCTTACCTCCACTTAGCTTTTAAGGAGTTAAGGTCCCTATGCAAAATTAAAAATATAACCATGGGGTCCCATCCCCCCAAACAAAAGCTCCAGGAGCTGTTGGCTGGGTATGCTAAGGACCATCCCTCTGAGAATGGTGAAGACCTCTCAGACGTGAAAGAAGATGGAGGGGATGAGGATGCCATCCAACCCCCTCTCCCTCCCCCCACACATTTCACAGGGAGAGAAGGGCCCCAGGGACCCTGACTCCAAGAATCAACCTCTTAGCACCTAGAGGCCACACAGGTGGATCAGGTGCTTGTGAGGACAGCCTCAATGAAGAGGACATCCTCCTAGCCAGGTTGACCAAAAGATTAGACCTAGAGACCAGACTCCTGGCTCTAGAAAGAAAAAAAGAGCAGAGATGGGCCTAGGACCCATCAATGGCGGCAGCAATTTAAAACGTTTAGAAAAAGAAGGGTCCTATGATCCTAAAATCCCCAAAGGGATTGTCCCTAAATTTGAGGATGGTGATGACATCAAGTGGTTCACAGCCTTTGAGAGGGCTTTTGAAGCCAGAAAAGTGAAGAAAACTCACTGGGGAGCACTACTTTGTGAACTGTTCTCTGGTAAGTGTAGAGACAGACATTTGACCATTAGTGGGGCAGAAGCCGAGTCCTACGAACTCATAAAGGGCACCCTGATTGAGGGATTTGGGCTCACTACTGAGGAGTATAGAATTAGATTCAGGGGGGCTCAGAAAACCCAGAGTCAGCCCTGGGTGGAATTTGTAGACTACTCAGTAAAGACACTAGATGGCTGGTTAACTGGAAATAAGGTGCATGACTTTAGGGGACTTTACAATTTATTTAAGAAGGAACACATATTAAGTAATTGCATTGATGAAAAGTTGCACCAGTATCTGGTAGACCTAGGTCCAATTTCTCCCCAAGATTTGGGAAAGAAGGCGAACCACTGGGTCAGAACAAGTATAACCAAAACAACCACTGGGAGTGCCCAAAAGAAAGGGGTTACAAAACCTCCCCAGAAGACAGTGAGCATCCAAAAGATAAAAGTAAGGAGTCCCAGGTAGTCCCCCAAAGCCCTGTCCAGGAGGGAGGGCCCAAAGACACCTCACAAACTAAAACTGGGTACCAAGCAAGGAAAGAGTTGGGATCCCAACAAGGTATGGTGTCACAACTGTCAAAAGACAGGACACCACACCAAGGACCCTAGCTGTCCTGAAAACAAGGCCCCTAGTGTAGCACCAGGGGTTGCCAGTGTAGCTTTGGAGGGTGGTTCCTCAGATGAGGAAGTCCTCATAGCCTTCAACTGGAACATGGGTCCAAAAGGTGAGTTGGAGAATCCAGGGGGGAGTAGACACTTCCACCACCTACTGGTGAATGGAATTCCAGCCACTGCCCTGAGAGGTACCTGTGCCAGTCACACTGTGGTGCATGACAGGCTGGTACTCTCAAACCAGTATGTCCCAGGGGAGACAGTCGGCTTGTGGCTTTAGTGCCCCTAGAAGTAGCTGGGAGCCTTAGTTGGAGAAAGGTGGTTGTCAGTAAAGACCTCCCCCTTGATTGTCTCCTTGGGAATGACCACCCAGAGGTTGGTCTGAGCCAAAGTGAGGTACTGGCCCAGGGGCAGTCTTCACCCAAGGACCCTGGGAGGGCTGAACCTGCAGCTAGTGTAGGTAATCCCAAAAAGGGAAATAAAAGAAAGTGTACGGAAAGGGGGCAACTGCTAGCCACAGTTCCAGTATTCCAGAGAGATTCTATCCCAATAAGGGAGAACTCCAAAGCGGGCACTGGTAAAGTCCTCCCTAACCCACAAAAAGACCTGACTAGTCAGGCAACTGTCCAGCCTGAGTTGGTGGCTCCTCAGCTGACAGAACAGAGGGTGGAAGAAGGGAGTTCACTACAAGGAGTAGAGACCCCCCCCCCACCCTAACACAGCAGACAGGCAACCAGGACCCCAAGAAACCTGTACGCTAGCCCCTTCACCTACCAGTGAAGAGCTAAGCGGGTGTGGTTCTGGGCAATGAGAGCTGTCAGTGGCCTCTGCTGGGTGTTAGCCTTCATGGCAGCACTGTCCTTGGCATGGTGGCCTAGCCTCCTGCCAAATAGCAAGATTGGCCCCCTGACCCTATTGGTCATGGTGGGGTTACTCAAGCTGTGGGTAACCTCAGTGGGTAAGCTGGGGTTTGCCCTAGCAAAGTTAGACTTTGCAGAGGTAGGCACCTCTGAACCCAAACTAAAAAGATGGGGTAAAGACACTAAAGAGCTAGGAAAGGAGCATTGGGAATTAGGTCCTAAAAGTGTTGAGGTAGGCCAGCTCCCCAAAGGGACTGACCTGGACAGAAGGATGTAAGGCAGAGTAGGCCCTGCAACTTTCAAACCACTTACTCTACTCTTCCTCGCCTGAAAGACTAGAAAGACTCTCCCAGGTTTGGCTGAATCTCCTGGCCTTTGGGCTGGGGAGGGGGGGCGGGGCTTGTGTAGGAAGCTGGGTCCCTGCTGCAGTAACCCTCCCACTTTTTGCCAGACTACTGATGCACTTTGACTTGATGTGCCCTGGGTCCCTGCAATCAGGTTCCCAAGACCTGTGTTCTTTCCCAAAAACTGTACCCACAAATGGCACTCTCTGACCACATGTCAGTCCCTTGTAAAAGGTACCACAGCCAGGGAAGTCGTCTAAGGACTGCAGTACTTATTATGCCACCCTTGGAGGCCCTGTACATATATATATATATATACACACATACACACACACACACACACACACACTTTTGGTGCACAACAAAGTGAAGAGTCAACATGGCACACATCCCTGTGTGCCATGCCTACAACCCACTGCCCTGGCATAGGTCAGCCACCCCTCTAGCTGGATGCACTATACCAGTGGTGAGGGTACAGGTGTGTGTGCATGAGCCCCTACAGTGTCTAGATCAACTCTTAGATATTGTAGGTGCAGTAATGCCATTAAGAGTATATGGAGCTGGAAGTTTGTCATTACGAACTCCACAGCATCATAATGGCTTTACTGAAAACTGGGAAGCTTGGTATCAAACTTCTCAGCACATTAAACACACACTGATGCCAGTGTGGGATTTAATAAAAAATGCACTAAAGGCATCTTAGAGATGCCCCCTGAAAAACGACCAGCCTCTGATGGGTTCCCTGACTTGTACACAACAGCCTGCCACCACGAGACATGTTTCTGGACCCCGGGGGGGGGGGGGGGCCTTCGCTCCCTGAGCCCAGAAACAAAGCCTTTCCTGGGCGGAAGTGTTCACACCTCCCCCAGGACAGGAAGAGCCATCTGTGGCAGGGGAGCTTCAAAGGCCTTGCTGCCTTTGTAATGCGACACCAAGCCTCTCCTGCTATCAGGAGCACGCGCCCTTCCGGTCTCTCCTTTTCGGCGGGAAGACAGGCTGGAAAAATTAGTACAGCCCAGGTGTGTGCACATCTCTGCCAACCCCACCCCTCAGGTGGGGGAGGCGAGGTGAAGCCCACTCTTCAGTGCCCACCATCTTGCAGATGGCAGGCACTCTCCAATCAGGATTAGGGATTGTGCCCACTCCCCCACGTGGGGTGAGCACACCAAGGGTGTAGTCACCCTAAGGCCAGCAGCCCATTGGCTACTGACCTCGAGACCCCTAAAAAGCAACCTAAATACAGTATTTAGGGGGCAGCCCTGAACCAAGAAGGTAGATTCCCGCAACCTACGAAGGACAAAAGAAGACGCCCAGCAGAGGAGACTGCAGAGAAGAACTGCCTTGGCCCCAGCCCTACCAGCCCGTCTGCTGTTTCCAGAGATCCTGCGCCAAAAGTTGCCTTGTCCTGCAGCCAGCGACCTCCAGAACCCCTGGGAGGACTGACTACCTTCATCAAAGACCGGATCTCCTGTGAACAGCAGCTCAGTTCAAAAGAAACAGCCAAGAAAGACTCCGAGCCTGCTGAGGACAAAGAACCCCTATGCCTGGAACCACCACTGCACCCGTCGCCTACGGCCCGAGTTAGAGTGGCCCACCGGTCCCAGCGAGGTCCCTCAGCGCTCCAGAGTCAGAGTCCACCGTGGGTTGACCCCTCCAGGACTCCCCGACGTCGCCTGCAGCCTCTGCACGGACACCCCCCCCCCCAACCGCGAGTGGCCCGGTAAGGTGAAATCCGACCTCAAAAGACACCCCTGCATCCAGCTGCCCTGCGCCCTGGAGAAAGGAACCCAAGGTGCACCTACGTCCTCGAACCCTCCAACTTACCTGCAGCCAAAATCCAAAGCCCTGCACCCAGCCGCCACTGCGCCGCTGCAGGTGCACCTTGTGTGCTAACTCAGATCCCCCTTTGCCCTGAGCCTAACACTAGGAGCTTTGCTCCCACAACCTTGTGGCCTGCTCGTGAGCAGCCACCAACCGGAGGTCCCCTATCCCCAATTGGATAACATTGGGCCTCAGCACTCTGCACCCGGGCGCCCTAGTGCAGCTGAGGGTGCTTTGAGAGTGCATCCCTGACCCTGGGGGAACCCTGGTTCTTACCCCAGAATACCTATTCCACAACCTGTTAACGGAGAACCACATTTTCTCCATAGAAATACATTGACTGTTTTTCCTTGAAAATTGTTCCAAGTGTGGAGTTGGTTTTGTATAAGAACTTGAAAAACTGCAAATAATTGCAAAATGCTTTACTTACCTTTTCTCTAGGAAATGTCCCAGTGTGATATCTAGGCATATCACACTGAATAGAAAAAGTAATCCATAAAGTAATCTGAAAAGTAATCAAAAGTAATCTAACAGTAATTTTCACTATATTGAAAAGATTTACAAACCTGTAACAAAGACATTTTCATTCAGCTAGCTTGTATTGTTCAACCTGCCTTGAAAAGTACCATTTACACTTGCCTGTTCCAGGCTTGCTTTGTTCTAGAAAATAAATATAACTAAATAATATTTTTTTATACAAACAAATTGGTCTGAGTTCAGTCTTTGAGTGTGTGACATCATTTGCTGCCGGAGTGTGTACAACAAATGCTTAACACTACCCTCTGATAAATCCTTACTGCTCGCCCACAGTAACACAAATAGAGAGTAAGGTGCTATCTACTATTATCTCTGCCTACCTTTGGGGTTCCACTGGACACTGTGCACACTATACCTCATTTTGGTATAATATATACAGAGCCAGCTTCCTACACTGGGGCTTGCTCCAAACCTGGAATCACAATGCAGAACAAAAGGTTCAACCATCAACTCACCTACGTTCATGCTTCGATTTAACTGATCTAAAGAAACTTTTTTCTGGTCAATGAATGCTCATAAAATTGTTTCAGTACCTGTTCTACTTTCAGAGACTTCTCCCTCTTCCTTCTCTGTGTTGTTTTCATTTGCGCCTTCCATTGCTCTTTCAGCACAATCCATTTGGGTATCTCTTTCGCCTTTAATTTCAGTCTGTGAAATAGGGAAATGTGTTAAACTTTTAATTATTTAACAAAAATGCCAGATAATTACTATCGCTATTGAACAAGTTACTTACCTTCATTAACAATCTTTCTGGTGACTACTCTGTCTAACCGCAGATTACTCACCTTGTTCCCCAGGTGTCGGTCTTTAAAGCAAGTACTTTTGCGAGCTGCTAGGTAGCATTGTGCAGTTCTCCGCCATCCCACTCAGACGAGTGGAGCAGCATATATAAGCTCCACTCATGCACACTGACGTAAGTTGCTTTTGCAGGCTGTTCACGCCCTCAGAGGCAGAGCCCCTGGGCAGACTGGAATGACCAGTGTGTAGATCTCTAAAGTAAGATGCTTTTAGATGGAAAGAGTCCAGTTCATAGAACGGCCGGTGAGAAATCTGTGGTTAAATACAGTATCCACCAGTAGGATCATTACCAAAAGATAGTAACTTGGTCTTTTGATGGATACTTTTAACTGGGAACATTTTGCTGATCAGTCTGGCGCCTGGGGATAATTCAAAGGTAAGGAATCTGTGGCTAGATCCCTTCTTTGCCAGATAAGGCGTTACCGAAGGTAAGTAGCTTATCCATCACTGCTAAGAATGTGCAGTGTCGGCACTTATGCATGTTGGAGTTTCCAAATGGCTCTCTTTGATATGAATCGACTAAGTGAAAATCCATGAGAACAGAAGAAAAGGACAGCGACGTAAGCATCATGTATGCCCTTCCTAAAAAGGTCAGCATAACATGACCTAAAATAAATATATATACACACGCACACACGCGCACACGCACACAGATATACCTAAAGAAAGGGACATGTAATGATACACAACATTGGTTATGGACCGAAGATATTGTAGGAGGCTGGCTCAGTATATGGTGTACACCTATTGGTGATACACCCTGCACGCAGTCCAGGCAACCCTTAGTGATAGCGTAAGAGGTCCCTGATAACCAAAGCTCTAAAGGGGTAGCTGTGGAAAGAAGCTAAGGCTTATCCAGGAGGGTGTAAAACAGGTGCATTTACCACACTAGACAGTCAGTGAGTCACACAAAAAATAACCACACCAGTGTTAGAAAAAATAGGGACTCTTTATTACACCAATCACTAACTACTTTGGTAGATCTCCTACCCAGAGATATGCATACGCAATAAAAACATCAGTAAAACAGGTAAGTAAACTCTTAGGTCCCTATGGGATGGCAAACCATATACTAAGTAAGTGGAATGCGAAAGGAGTACCTAACCAAGACAACTACCCAAGGATCTGTATGCCAGAGGAAGCAAGGAACTACCAAAGGTAAGTAATTAGGAGTCCGGGTGCAGAGGTGATACCCCAGGTCAGTGTCCATAGGATAACATAGGGAAGTCGCGGTTAGGATTTTCAGGATTCAGTACCCTTCCCCGAGGAAACCCTTTGAAACCAGGGAGGTTTGAGAGCACCCCCACCCGTGGATACCCAGAGAAGCAGGATACCTACACCAGGGAGCCTGGGTACATAGGTGTGAAGTGGTGTCGGAACCGCCCGTTCAAGTCAATGGGGATTTTCGCAAGTCCAGCTGCTACTGTGACCCGTGGACCAGGTCAGTGGATTCCATATGAGGAGTACCTGAGGAGAGAGGAGACAGAGTCCAAACCACCCAGAGTCGTCCAGGAGGTGCAGGAGCACAATGACCACCCTTGTCGGGGGTACTTCACGGTAGGATGGAGGCCTTGGATTTGCAGCTGTGGAGACAAGGCGATGATGTAACCAGCAGCCACCAACCGGAGGCCCCCTATCCCCCATTGGATAACATTGGGCCTCACCACTCTGCACCCGGCCGCCCTAGTGCCGCTGAGGGTGTAACTAGAGTGCATCCTTGACCCTGGGGGACCCCTGAGTCTACTCCCAGAACCTCAACTCCCAAATACTTACCTCAAAACCGATAACACTATTTTCCTCCATAGGATAACATTGACTGTTTTTCTTGGAAAAGTTTCCAAGTGTGGAGTTTGAAAACCTAAAGAAATTCTTTAAAATTGCACTAACAAAAATGATTTTACTTACCTGTTTACAGGAATTGTCCCAGAGTAGTATCCAGGTATACTAGTCTGAGTAAGAAAAGTAATCTCAAAAGTAACTTACCTGTAATTTTACTGAAAAGCCCATTCAAGTCTATGTACTGTATTTACAAAGTATTGCATTTCTCTGAAACCATACTGCAAGTCAAAACAAAGTGCATATACAATTTCAATTCAAACTGTTTACAAACTGCATTACTACTGTAAAGTATTTATTGCTTACCAGTGCCAGGCTTGTTTGGTTCTAGAAAATAAAATAACTAAAAGAATATTTTCATACAAAAACAATTGGTCTGAAGTTCAGTCTTTGAGTGTGTGAATTCATTTGCTGACTGAGGGTGTACAACAAATGCTTAACACTGTCCTCTGATACCGCCTTACTGCTCGACCACACTACCACAAATTGAGAGTGAGGTGCTATCTAACTTTACCTCTGCCTACCTTTGGGGTTCCACTGGACTCTGTGCACACTAGACCTCACTTTGGTATAGTATATACAGAGCCAGCTTCCTACAACCGGACCCATAAAATGGCCAGAAGGTATAATCTAAATACAGCAAAATACCTTTAGTATACCAAGAATATTGAGGAGAAAGAACCCTACCTCTTCCAAAGTAAGAGAAGGAAGAGGGAAAAATCAATAAGCAAAATCACCATTTTCCACGGGACGACCTATGCACATGCAACAATTCCTCATACATTATGAGTTAGGATCCTGGTGTCACCCAAGATCGTTATTTTCCTTACTCATTAGCTCAAGGGATAACGAACCCCCAAGTGTTGGAACTGTAACGCATCTTGTGAGAATTGAAAGACATTCTCGGATAAAGAATCCGACAGGACCACCAAACCCCCTTACATACCAAACCCAAGAGAGATGGTGGTCAAGGAACACATGTTTAAGAAGAACTCTAAGATGAAAAACAGCTACAAACACCGAAAAAGGGGTGGAAAGAGACATCAGAATAACAATCCACTACTAAATGTATCTGAAGTGCAGGGCCGGACTGGCTGTAGCGGGCACCGGGCGTTTCCCCGGTGGGCCGCTAGGGTGGGGGCCGGTTTTGGGCCCCTGGGGGCCGTTTTTGTTTCAGGGACGTTTTTGCAGCATAGCTGCAATATCAGCCCTGTAACAAAAAAAGGCCGAAACCGGCCCTGGCAAATAGCTCGGTCGCACCCTCTACCCCCGGGGGGCCGGCCGAGCACTTTGCCAGGGCCGGTTTTGGTTCCCAGTCCGGCCCTGCTGAAGTGCCATTGAATATTTTCTGACACGCTACAAAGCATTTCCTAAAAACGAAAAGCAACAACAGCTTTCCGCAGGGTAGAAGCAGATTAACAACAGCCAATGTAGTGGCACAGCAAAGAAAGGTTCGGAAGAGTAATCAGCCCATTACCAAAATATGTACAAGGTTTTTCCACAAGGAACCTTGAGAGAAAGAGGTGGCAGGAGCCATTCTTGCCAATGCACAGCGAGAGCTAGCGCATGAAAAAGACTGAAAAAGGAACACAGCCTAGGCCAGGAGCAGGCAAAGTACCGTAGGCCAAGGACTATGCTGTCCCCTCTGTCTACTAGGAAAGAAATGACGCCAGATAGAGAGGAAAAACCCCGGCTTTGAAGAGAATTACACTCACCGGGTTGGGGGGGGAGGGGGGGGCTGTACAAAGCTGAAACCCCTTACACTATCTTACCAAAAGCACATCATTTGGAGTCCCCCATAAGGGGCACTAAAGTGCCAGAAACATATGTAGGAAAGCCTATAAGGCATACAGACGATGGTCCCTGTAGAAGAGAGAACAAGACAAGAGTGCATATACACAAAATACCTGTAGGAGGCTGGCTTACTATATGGTGCACACTTATTCAAGAGGTGCACCTTGCACTAATCCAGACAACCCTTATCGTGGTTTTAGTGGTCTTTGATAACCATAGAAAGCTCTCTAAGTGGTAGTTGTGGAGAACAGCCTTCAGGCTCATCTTGAAGGTGTATTAAGCAGCTTGTTTTACCAGTTTAATCAGTGTAAGTTAGATGAAAAGACAACAGTGTGTTTAGCAAAAATAAGTATATTTATTACAACACACAATAACTATCACATTGGTATATCGCCTACCCGGAGATATCAACACAATACACAAGAATACTTCAAAAGGAATCAGTTAAGTAGCACAAAATACAGTAGTCTCCAGGGGAAGACCAAACCATATATTAAGAAAGTGGGATTCGAACTGCAAAGGAGAACGGGACTTGGGCCCAAAGACCCAGAGGAGCCGGGGACATGAGGAACCACCCAAGGTAAGTACCCAGGAACCCCACGGAGGCTGTATGCAGAGTGGGAAAAACAGCTGCATGTCCAATGGAAGTCAATGAAGAAGTCGCGGCTGCAGTTTTAAAGAAGGACCCTTCCCAGAGGACCCCGAAAAAGCCATTTGGAGGACAGATGGTTGGAGGGCTGCCCCACCCGTGGATGCCCAAGGAACCAGGTTACCTGCACCAGGAAAAGCCGGGTGCATAGGGGTGAAGTGACGTCAGAACCTGCCGTAGACCACAATGGAAGACTTCGAAGAAGATGCCTCTGGAGAAGATTGCGAAGGAGTCCGGTGGCATCCAAGGGTGGATTCAGGAAGTGAAGAACCTGCAAGCAGAGGGGACAGAGTCTATGCCACTTGGAGGTGACCAGGAGGAACAGAGACACAATGCCCACTGATGTCGGGAGGTTCTGAAGGGTCGACGGTGACCGCGTTGCTGCAGCTGTGAGGACCAGGCGACGCTGAAGAAGACCAGGAGCCATGCACAAGCTGTCCCACGTCGGATGTCGGTGACTAGGTAGTCGGTATCCGGAGGGAGCACCAACAAGCCTTGGTAGCTGCAACTGGCGTGGAAGACAAAAAAGAGCAACATTGGGACCAGCAAGGTCGAAGGGACTCACTAACAGCAGGAGTCTCAGGCAGGCCCCGAGCAAGCAGGGAAGCCCACTGAATCAAGAGAAGACCCTCAGGAGGACCCACAGGCCTAAGGGACAGGAGTCGCAAGAGGATCTCGAGCAGCTCATCAAAGATGGAGGCCCACGGTGCAGAGGATGCAGTGAGGACGCTGATCTTGTAGGGAAAAGGTGCTGGAGACTTGAGCTTCTTGTAGCCCGAAGATCTCTGGAGTGCAGAGCCAACAAGCCTTGGCAACGGCAAGTCAAAGCGGTGCACAGGGGTTTGTCCCAGTGGTTCTGACGAGGGATACTGGCCTCGCAACTGTAGAGAGGACAGGTCAGGCCTTGAGGGAGTTGCAGAACCACCAACTGTGTTGCAGAGCCTCAGGAAGTCCGTATGACGACAGAAGCAGTAGACCGGTCAGGTTTGTTGCGGTGCCTGCAGATGCAGGGCAGTGACTACTTAACGTCAAGGGAGATTTGTTTGGATGTCCTTGATGACCAGAGGTCTGTCAAAGAACCAAGATGAAGCACAGACGACAAAGAAGACTTGAAGAACAGCAAGATCAGAAGCAGCTGCAGTCTTCCTTGGTGTAGTCTTGGTTTCAGTTTAAGTCCAAAGAAGCCCAAGTGTCCAGACGACTGAAGAGCGACAGTTTCAGGGTTGAGTCTTGTCCCACGACAAATCTGAGGGCCCACCCATAGATAAGCCTTTAAGTACCCTAAGGAAAGGGATGGAACAAGTCGGGGATCCCTCTCAGAGGAGGGGCTGGACAGAGAGGAGGATACTCCCATGTCCGTTGTACAGTTTCACGCCAGAGTGGGAGCCAGGGGCTCCCTGAACTTGTTCTAACTGGAGTATGCGAGGAGGGCACCAAATGTGCCCTTCAAAGTAGTCTGGCAAGTGCCCCCACCCCAGCCCAATACACTAAGTCCTGTCTGGGAGGTGGTCACACCTCCCTGTGACAGGAAACCTATTGTCCTACCTTCCCCTGCTCGAGTCTGGCTCAGCAGCAGGTGGGCAGAATCATGCCGGTTGTCGGCAGCAGCACTAGCTTGCTGGCAGACCCTGGAAGGCTGTTACCGGAAGGCTGTTAAGGAGCCCCCCAGTACATGGGATGCTACATCCAACAATAGAATCTGTGTTGGGGTATGATTCCAACATGTTTGATACCAAACATGACCGGGTTCGGTGCAGCCAAAATATATTTAGACATCTCGCAACGACTGATGTCCATTGTATGTCTTAAAATGTCTAACCGCACTTACAAAGCCTGGAGAAGAATCTACTCCGGCGTTTGTAGGGGTGTCTTGCTCATGCAGGGGCACTCTCACACTTATAACCAAGCACCCTGCCCTTAGGACTGAAGAGCCTGCCATAGGTGTGACTTATAGATTTTAAGTGCAGGGACCTCAGATATAAGGAAACTTATATCTGTCGTGAGAGGTGCAAGCACCAACTCACACAGGCTGCAATGGCAGACCTGTAGTCACAGTTTAAGTGGACTCCCACGGATGGTTCAATACATGCTGCAGCCCCTGGGAGACCCCTGGTGTACCTATGCCCTGGGTACCTTAGTAAAATATACTAGGGACTTACAAGGGTACACCAGAAGCCAACTGTGGAGGTACCAAAGTACTTACAATGTCAATTTAGGGGAGAAAGCACAGTTGCTGGGGTCCTGATTAGCAGGATCCCAGCATACTAAGTCAAAAACACATTGACACCAGGCTAAAAGTGGGGGTAACCATGAAAGCAGATCCTGCTTTCCTGCAATACCCTATAGAGAATCAGATCTTTGGGAGAAAAATCATCTTCAGAAAAGAAGAACATCTTGCATCAACAGGCGTTGAAACCCAATAGGGCCACAAAGTAATATATGCCCCAAATAACGGGAACCATACATAACCTGTCAGACAGTTTATGAAGTAATAAAAACTACCTGCAGAGGGCAGGAGCACCTTACCGGGTTCCACCCATAGGTTGAGATTGAAAAGAAAAAGCCAATTGGCTCTGTCCTAGAATGGCTAATGAGAAAGAAATTAAGAAGATCATTCTCTGTACAAGCCTAGTACGGGAGGACTAAGTGGCAAACTGTCAGAAAACCAGTTTAAGATCCTGTTGCACCACAACCGTCCCGAAAACATTGTAAGGCGGAATCAGCATGAGGGCCGAACGGATGTACACCACAGAAAGGCATGTCTACCAATGTAGATTGAACAGCCTTCGAAAAACCAGAGTTGCGTAGCTGGCACAATGGCGAAGTGCCACTGAAAGAGCCATGGCGCGCCCAACAGAATCGGTTGTATCCATGCCACATCGAATCATCAATTTAGCTGCTTGTTGGCCATCATGGAGCAACTGGGTAAGATTATTCTGGGTCTCATCCGGAAGCGAGTGGAGCAGGGTCGAGACCGCATCCCACAATGTGTGAGAAAACTGACTCAGAACACAAGCGGTATTAAGTGACCGTAATGTTGTACTGGTAGCAGAAAAAATATGCCGACCAAAAGTATCATGACTCCTGGACTCCCTGTTCAGAGGGACGTTAGGAAGAGCGCTGATGTCAGGGAAGGCAATAGCAGGCTGCACCACAAAGCTGTGCAGAGTAGGCTGTCGTAGAAGGCAGGTCAAGTCACTGGGGGCAGGATGGTGCCTAAGAGCTATAGACCGGTCCACTGGGACCACAGTAGCGGGTTTAGCCCATGATCCCAACAAAGTATAATATAGGGCTTCACTGTAAGGTAGCACACGCTAAATCCCAATTTGGCACTGATAAAGCACCCCAATTAAGGAGTCAATGCTACCTCCACAAAAGGGAGCTGCAGCTCCAGAACCACAGCTATCATTCTCAGAAGCTCAGCAAAAGCGGAGCTAACCTCTAAAGTGAGGCCAGGAGGAGACAACAAGCCAGAGGATGGAGAGGACTCAAGGCCACTAGCCTCACCGAGCTCAGATAGCCAACTAACCTCCAGACGAGGCTAAACCAAGTCAGTAATGGGCCTCCTCCGAAATCACAACATGGTCACAGAAGTTAGCAAGAAGGAGACACGCAAAGAGTCAGTTGTCTGACTTACTGTTTGAGGCGCAGGGCCGCAAAAGCTGAAGAAGCCTGCCTGGCAAGTTGATAGCCAGATCATTGCTCCTCACTCCCGTGCAGTCTGGAAGACCAAGACCAGATGCTCAAAAGGTGCACCAGAGTCTGACGGACACAGGAGAGTTGTGGAAGTGCAGTTTGGTAACCCAGAAGGAGAATTATTGCCAAAAGAAGGAAATGGCAGACTTCATTGTGCCAGGCGACCTGTAGTCCAGCAGTGACTGGATGTAAGAAAATGCATCTTTTTGATAATCACTCCCAAATTTTTGGACTGATCCTGCGGGTTTTCTGACTTGGAGTGCTCTAAGGCCTGCTAACCAGATTTCCATGCTAGTGCCCTGATCCTAAAATGTATATGTCAAATTTTCTCATACCAGATTGGTTTAAGTTAATTTACTTGTACTTGTATATGGTACCCAGGGCATGTAAGTTAGAGGGTCACTCCAGGGATTGCAGCACTGGTTGTGCCACCCGAGACATGAACCAATTAAAGCACGTCTCCCAGTCAGCCACTGCAGACTAGAAGAGCTGTTTTGAACTGCTAGCCCAACTTTGCTTTTAAAGCAATGGCAAAGCCAAAGTCTCCCTCTGCAATATGTGTAAGTCACAACTAGGCTGACGTACAGATCTTAAGGCAGGGTGCAGCATAGTTCATGGGCAGATCATACAGTTTACATGTTTACTTTGAGAAAACTTGGTTTCCCCATTGGCAAGTACAGAGTTATTTGCTGACCCTTCAGTGCTAATTCTGGAACGGTGCAACCAAATTGAATACTCCAAGGTATCAAACAACTCGTTATACTAAGCCAGACTTGATTCTCAAGTCGAAATTATTGTAACATGTGTCCACTTTGTTGCCTTTATCTCTCCTGTGCTCCTACTCTGGGTTTGTCCCAGAGACAGCTTTCTGCCATCCTGGGGAAACGTGCCAACGACTCCCTGTAGGAAGCTAGCTCTGTATATACTATACCAAAGTAAGGTATAGTGTGCACAGAGTTTAGTGGTACCCCAAAGGTAGGCAGAGGTAAAAGTAGATGGCACCTTGCTCTCTATTTGTGGTAGTGTGGGCGAGCAGTAAGGCTTTATCAGAGGGTAGTGTTAAGCATTTATTGTACACACTCAGGCAAGAAATGATGCCACATACTCAAAGACTGAACTCAGACCAATGTTGTGTGGATAAAAGCACAAGTTACTAACTTGTGTAACGATATATCTGTAAGAGACAGTAGTTAGTGACAGATTCCTTACCTTAGAATATCCCCAGGCGTCAGGCTGGATCCGGAAAGTTTTTGCGTAGCAGTACCCTTGCGCGTCGGTAGGCGGCGTCGTGCGGCTCCGCGTCCGTCGTCGGCATCGCCGGGATGACGTCGCGGGCAGTACTTAGGCGCCGCCCCTGCGCGCTGACGTCAGTTCTGTACACGACTTTCCGCGCCAGGAACGCAGAGCCATGCAAGAAGCTGACATAGGTGTCTGAAAAATACTAGGGCCCTGAAAGGGATGTCCTTAACCCTAGAAATCAGTTCGCAGAACGGGGAGGATGGGTGGGCGGTAAGGAATCTGTCACTAACTACTGTCTCTTACAGATATCTCGTTACACAAGTTAGTAACTTGTGCATCTGAAAGAGACACGTTAGTGACAGATTCCTTACCTTAGAATAGATACCCCAGCAATACCAACCCCGGTGGTGGGTCTGCGAACAAAGATCAGAAAGGAAGTCCTGGAGGACAGAACGGCCAAAGAAGCCGTCCCTCCGGACCTGACTGTCAAGGCAGTAATGCTTTGTAAACGTGTGCAGCGAGGCCCACGTAGCTGCCTGACAGATAACCGGCAGCGGAACACCGCGGCCCAAGGCCGTGGTAGCAGCCGTTGCCCTGGTGGAATGGGCACGCAGCCCAACAGGAGGCTCCTTCTTAGCCAAAGAATAGCAGGTCTTGATGCACAAGGTAACCCAGCGGGAGATGGTCCTCTTGTGCACCGCCCGACCTTTTTTGGCGCCCACGTAGCCAACAAAGAGCTGGTCATCCACCCGGAAGTGTTTTGTGCGGTCAATATAGAAGGAGAGCGCACGTTTTGGGTCCAGACGGTGGAGCCTCTCTTCCTCTCTGGAAGGATGCAGAGGCGGAAAGAAGGTGGGCAAAGTGATGGTCTGCCCAATGTGGAAAGCAGTAACCACCTTTGGCAAGAAGGACAGACGCGTCCGAAGAACAACCTTGTCTGGATGAACAGACAGAAAGGGAGGTTTGCAAGATAGAGCCTGGAGCTCACTCACCGACCGAGCGGAGGTGATGGCCAACAGAAAGGCTGTCTTCAGAGTCAGAAGACGAAGAGGACAGTTATGTAGAGGCTCAAAGGGAGCGCACATTAAAAAGGTAAGAACCAAGTTCAAGTCCCACTGAGGCATCACAAACGGAACAGGAGGGAAGAGGTGAGTAATGCCTTTTAAGAACCTGTTAACAACAGGGGACTTGAAAAGGGAGGGCTGATCAGGGAGCCTGAGGAAGGCCGAGATAGCACAAAGATAACCCTTGATGGTACCCAGGGCAGAACCCTGTTGGGCCAGAGAAAGAAGGAACAGAAGGTCCTCAGAAAGAGGGGCAGAGAGGGGATTCACAGCCTTTGCTGTGCACCATGCCACAAATTTGTTCCACCTGCAGGCGTATACCACCTTAGTGGAGGGACGCCTGGCTGCCAGAATCACATCACAAACTTCGGGAGGCAAGTCGAAAGGAATCAACTGCCGCCGCTCAATCTCCACGCAAGCAGGTGTAGACTGGACAGGTTCCGGGGGAGGACCGTCCCCTGCTGCTGCGACAGAAGATCCTCCCGAAGAGGCAGACGGATCGGGGGATCTACGCTCATATTGAGTAGCTCGGGATACCAAACTCTTCGAGCCCAGTCCGGAGCCACAAGAATGACTTGGGCCCGGTCGTGCCGAATCTTCTTCAACACTCTGGGTAGAAGTGGTATAGGCGGAAAGGCGTACAACAGACCGCAACTCCACTCGCGACGAAAAGCGTCGCCGAGCGAGTGCCGCCTTGGAAATTCCAACGCGCAGAACTGATGACGCGTTCTCTTCGGTGGCGAATAGATCTAACCAAGGCTCTCCCCACTGTAGAAAGAGTCCTTGCGCCACTTCCGAGTGAAGACGCCTTTCGTGATCCATCATGCACCTGCGGCTGAGTTCGTCCGCCCTGGCGTTCAGGGAACCTGCCAGGTGTTGAACCATCAGGAACATGCCCTGATGTTCCAGCCATGTCCAGAGGCGCAGAGCCTCCTGACAAAGGGTCCAAGACCCCACCCCGCCTTGTTTGTTGCAGTACCACATGGCGGTGGTGTTGTCTGTGAACACCTGCACTACCTTCCCTTTGACAGAGGGAAGGAATGCCTTGAGTGCAAGTCGGATCGCCCGGAGCTCCAGAAGGTTGATATGGAGCCGGGACTCCGCCGGAGACCAGAGGCCTCTGATCTCCGCCTCTCCCATGTGACCGCCCCATCCCAGAAGGGACGCGTCCGTCACAACTGTATGCTCTGGCTGGGGAAGGGAGAGGGATCTGCCCATGACCCATTGCCGGTTCGAGAGCCACCACTGCAACTGTTTTGCAGTCCCCTCCGAGATCTGGACGTGATCGGACAGGTTGCCCTGGTGCTGCGCCCACTGGAACTTCAGGTCCCACTGCAGAGCCCGCATATGCCATCTGGCATGATTGACCAGCAGGATGCAGGAGGCCATGAGGCCCAGCAGCCTCAGGGTCATCCGTACCGAAACCCAGGATAAAGGCTGAAAGATCGGAATCATAGCCTGAATATCCCGGACTCGCCGTTCGGGAGGATAGGCCCGAAACTGCGTCGTGTCCAGAACTGCTCCGATGAAAAGGAGCTGTGGAGAAGGAATTAGATGCGACTTCGGCACATTGATGGAGAACCCCAGCGAGTGCAGGAGTTCGGCCGTAGTCTGGAGGTGGGAGACGACTGCTTGGGACGAGCCCGCCTTCAGCAGCCAGTCGTCGAGGTAGGGGAAGACTGAAACCCCTGCCCGGCGCAGATGAGCTGCGACCACCGCCATCACTTTCGTGAACACCCGAGGGGCACTGGTAAGGCCAAAGGGGAGCACGGTGAACTGAAAATGCTCGGGGCCTACCGTGAACCGAAGGTAACGCCGGTGGGCCGGCAGGACGAGGATGTGGAAATATGCGTCCTGCAAGTCCAACGCTACCAACCAGTCTCCAGGGTCGAGGGCAGTCAAGACCTGAGCTAGGGTGAGAATCTTGAACTTCTCCTTCCGGAGGAAGCGATTGACGTTCCGGAGGTCCAAGATAGGACGCATGTCCTCCTTGTCCTTTTGGGCACCAGAAAGTAGTGGGAGTAGCAACCACGCCCTACTTCTGGGGTCGGAACACGCTCGATGGCTCTCTTGGTCAAGAGGGCCGTGACTTCCTTCTGCAGAAGTACCAAGTGATCCACTGACATGCGGTGGAATTGAGGTGGCATGGCTGGGGGTGGTCTCGAAGGGGAGGGAGTAGCCCCTTCGGACAATGTCCAAGACCCACCTGTCCGAGGTGATGGTACGCCAGTGGGGAAGGTGATGGCGGACCCTGCCCCCTACTGGCGTGCTGTGCACCTGAAAGGAGGGACTAGGAGGGCTTGGAGGCCGCGGACGGGTTGGAGGTGGTGGCCTGACCCGCACGCTGGTTGCCCGATCCGCCACGGCGGAATCCACGTCCTCGGCCACGCGAAGACGCCTGCTGCGCGGGCCGGTGGCTGGGCTGCTGACGTGACGGGCGCCCCTACCGTGGCCACGATAGGGGCGAAAAGCAGAAGTCAGCGGAGGGCGTGTAGCAGAAAGGCCCAGGGACTTGGCAGTAGCCCGTGAGTCCTTAAAGCGCTCCAACGCATGGTCTGCTTTGGACCCAAAAAGACAGACTCCATCAAAGGGCATGTCCATGAGAGTATTCTGGACATCCCCTGAAAAACCAGTGGTTCTCAGCCAGGCGTGGCGTCGCAGCGCCACCGTCGTTGCAATAGACCTGCCCAGCGAGTCGGCGGTATCAAGGCCACATCGTATCGTGTATTTGGCCGCATCCCTTCCTTCCGCAATGGCGCGGGAAAGCAGTGTCTGGACCTCCTCAGAACACTGGGGCAAAACAGTCGCCACCGAATCCCACAAGGAGTGGGTATATCGGCCCAAAAGACAAGCGGTGTTGATGGACCGCAAGCCAGCACTGGAGGAAGAAAAACCCTTCTTCCCAAATTGATCCAGGCGTTTGGATTCCCTATCCGGAGGGGCGGTAGGGAAGGCGGTTTGGGAAGCGGAGGCTTGGACAACCAAGCTCTCAGGAGTGGGGTGGACAGAGAGAAACAGGGGGTCGCCCGGAGCTGGGCGATGGCGTCGGGACACGTTCCTATCCACAGGAGCCCCTGTGTTGGGCTTGGACCAGGCGCCCAAAAGAACGTCAGTGAGGGCGTCGTTAAACGGCAGCACAGTCTCCGTAGAGGAGGCTGCCGGCTGAAGCACCTCTGTCAAGATATTAGTCTTGACCGCCACAGTAGGAAGTTGGAGACGTAAGGCCCCAGCCGCCCTACGCAACACTGTTGCAAAATTGGCTCCCTCCTCCGTAGCCACGGGAGGAGACAGCATGCCAGTGTCAGGGGAAGTATCTAGACCACTGGCATCCCCTAGACCCTCTGTCCAGTCCTCATCGTACTGACACGGTTGTGTCAGAGGGTCATCAGACCCCTCCCAGTCCTCCTGGTCCTCCTCTGGTTCAAAATAAGGAGGAGGAGGGACATTTGGGACCCAAGGTCCCAACGGCGCCGGAACCGGCGTCGGCGGCGTCGGTCCGGGTCCATGTCCGGAGCCGGAAGGAACTGGGGACGACGCCGCCCGGAGCCCCAGGCGGCGTCGAGAACGGCACCGGAGACATCGGCGCCGGCGGAGGTGTCGTTAGGTCGACCGGCGTCGATGGGGGTTGTGGAGCCGGGATCGAGGCCGGGGCCGGAGCCAGAGCCGGGATCGAGGCTGGAGGCACGGGCGACGCCGGGGCCGGAGCCGTCGGCGACGCCGGAGCAACCCCATCAGGGCCCGCGGGGCCCGAAGGCGCACCGGAGGGACCTTGAGGCCCGAAGAGGCGGGCCATGGCCGACAGGAATTCCTGTATTTGGGCCGGATCCGCCCCCGAACCCGGGAAGGACGGGTATTGCGGGGGCGACTCCACAGGCATGTCCTGGGCCGCGGGGACGGTGCCGGGAGGGGCCTCAGCCGAGTTGCGAGACCGGCGAGGCGAAGTCCTAGAGCGACGATGCTTTTTGGACTTTTTGCGTTTGGACTTACTGGACGAAGTAGACTTCGATACCGGTGAGGACTCCGCGATCGACCCCTGGACCCCTCACGCGACCGGGGCTTGCGCGGAGCCGAATGCCGGGCCTCAAGGAGCTTTCGAGACCGCTCTCGCAAAGCTTTCGGGTTGAGGGCCCGGCAGTCGGAACAAGACTCCGTGTCGTGGCCTCGGCCGAGGCAGAAGAGACACTCCCGATGCGGGTCTGTGATGGACATCATCCGAGCACAGGCGCCGCAACGTTTAAACCCGGGCATCCCTACGACACCTTGAAGTCGATTCGAAGAAAAACAGTGAAAAAATTCACCAAACAAGTTAGTCAAAAAATGACTAGGGCACTGCTCTTCCCGGATCTGCGCTTGCTGGCGCGGAAAAAGAACTGACGTCAGCGCGCAGGGGCGGCGCCTAAGTACTGCCCGCGACGTCATCCCGGCGATCACGACGCCGACGACTGACGCGGAGCCGCACGACGCCGCCTACCGACGCGCAAGGGTACTGCTACGCAAAAACTTTCCGGATCCAGCCAGACGCCTGGGGATATTCTAAGGTAAGGAATCTGTCACTAACGTGTCTCTTTCAGATATATTATTTAGTTATATTTATTTTCTAGAACCAAGCAAGCCTGGCACAGGTAAGTGTAAATGGTTCTTTGCAAGGCAGGTTGAACAATACAAGCAAGCTGAATGAAAATGACTTTGATACAGGTTTGGAAATACTTTGAATACAGTTGAAATTACTGTTGAAATGCAGTTGGATGCAATTGGTTTGTTTACAGTTAAGTCAACAGTAAAAACTACTTTAGTTACTTTTGAGATTACTTTGTACATTACTTAGCAGATTACTTTTTAAGTTCCTTTTTCTACTCAGTGTGATATGCTTAGATACCACACCGGGACATTTCCTATAGAAAAGGTAAGTAATTCAGTTTGTGTACATTTGCAGTTTAAGGTTTCATACAAGCCAACTCCACACTTCAAAGAATTTTCAAAGAAAAGCAGTCAATGCAAACCTACGGGAGGAAATGAAGTTATCGGTTTACAGGTAAGTACTTGGTTGTGGAAGTTGGGTTTCTGGGGTTAGAACCAGGGTTCCCCAGGGTCAAGGATGCACTCTCAAAGCACCCTCAGCGGCACTAGGGCGGCCGGGTGCAGATTGCTGAGGCCCAATGTTATCCAATGTGGGATAGGGGGCCTCCGGTTGGTGGCTGCTCACGAGCAGGCCACAAGGTTGTGGGAGCAAAGATCCTGCACTTAAGCTCAGGGCAAAGGGGGATTCTGTTTATCACACAAGGTGCACCCACAGAGGCACAGGGGAGGTCGAATGCAGGGTGCTGTTTTGGCATCAGGTGCCCTGTTTTCAAAGGGAGTTGCCGGTTTTGGATTTTGGCTGTAAGCTCGGTCCAGGAAGACTTCCAGTAGGAACCAATAGCTGGGCAGGTAAGTTGGAGGGCTCGGGACGTAGGTGCACCTCGGGTTCTTTTCTCCAGGGCGCAGGGCGGCTGGATGCAGGGGTGTCTTTTGAGATCGGATTTCACCTTACCGGGCCACTCGCGGTTGGGGGGTCTCCGTGCAGAGGCTGCAGGCGATGTTGAGGAGTCCTGGAAGGGTCAACCCATGGTGGACTCGGACTCTAGAGTGTTGGGGACCTCGCTGGGACAGGTGGGCTACCCGGATTCGGGCCATAGGCATCGGGTGCAGTGGTGGTTCCAGTCAGGCTCAGAGTCTGTCTTTTCTTTTGAACAGAGCTGGTGTTCACAGGAGATCCGGTCTTTGTTTAAGACAGTCAGTCCTGCAAGGGTTCTGGAGGTCGCTGGCTGCAGGACAAGGTGACTTTTGGAGCAGGATCTCTGGAAACTGCAGACGGCCCGGTAGAGCTGGGGCCAAGTCAGTTCTTCTCTGCAGTCTCCTCTGATTGGAGTCTTCTTTCGTCCTTCTTCTTCGTAGGTTGCGAGAATCTGTCTTCTTGGTTCGGGGATGCCCTCTAAATACTGTATTTAGGGGGCGTTTTAGGGGTCTCTTGGTTAGTAACCAGTGGGCTACTGACCTTAGGGTGACTACACCCTTGGTGTGCTCACCCCACGTGGGGGAGTGGGCACAATCCCTTATCCTGATTGGAGAGTGCCTGCCATCGCAAGATTGCAGGCACTGAAGAGTGGGCTTCACCTCGCCTCCCCCACCTGAGGGGTGGGGTTGGCAGAGGTGGGCACACCTTCTGGGCTGTGCTAATTTTTCTCGCCAGTCTTCCTGCCGAAAAGGAGGGAAAACAGGAAGGGTCCCACCCCAGGGGTCCAAAACATGCTTGTGGTGGCAGGCTGGTGTTTACCAGGCAGGGAACCCACCAGAGGCTGGTAGTTTTTCAGGGGGCATCTCTAAGATGCCCTCTGGGTGCATTGTATAATAAATCCCACACTGGCATCCGTGTGGGTCTATTATGCTGAGAAGTTTGATACCAAACTTCCCAGAATTCAGTAAAGCTATTATAGTGCTGTGGAGTTCATAATGACAAACTTCCAGATAATATACTCTTTATGGCTTTACTGCACTTACAACGTCTAAGAATGGACTTAGGCACTGTAGGGGTAAAGGGCTCATGCACTTGTGCCCTCACTAGTGGTATAGTGCACCCAGATAGAGAGGTGGCTTACCTATGTCATGGAAGTGGGTTATAGGCATGGCACACAGGAATGTGTGCCATGTCGACTCTTCACTTTTCTCTGCACCAAAACATTCAGCCTGCAATTGCAGTGTGTGTGTAAAGGTACAGGGCCTCTAAGGGCGACACAATAAGTGCTTCAGCCCTTGGAGGCCTTCCCTGGTCACAGGGCCATTGGTACCTATGGTACCTTTTACAAAGGACTTGCATGTGGCCAGAGAGTTGCTAATTGGGTTTGCAACAATTCAGTTTTAGGGAAAGAACATAGGCCCTGGGTACCTGGTTGGCAGGAACCCATGCACACTCAGCCAATAAGCATCAACATTAGGCAAAAAATAGGGGGCAACCATGCAAAAAGGGGCACTTTTCAACACTCAGCAAAATTTTCCGGACCCAGCCTGATGCCTGGGAAATTCAAAGGTAAGGAATCTGCAGCTAGAAGTCTCTATCCGATCAATAGAGCAGCCCCTCTTCCAAGTGTTACCCATTTGCCCTTCAAATGTGGCTTCTCCTTTGAAGTTCACCTTTTGGGCCAACACCCATGTGGCTTCCTGCAGCAGGGAGTTAACGGCTCCCTCCAGTGCAAGCCTCTATGGTCTCTTTTCCTGGGAGTCGTTAGCATGTCTTCCCAAAAGGCAGAAAGCTGTCTGGCGGACAGACCCTATGAACAACAATAAACTGGCAAAGGAAATTTTGGGCAACAAAATCGGTAACTACTAAAGCGGTAACTTCTAAAGTTGCACTTTGCCCACCAGTGACATTAAGTTCGATTTAACCATTAAATCGGATTTAAAGTACTGATTCTTTTGATACCTTACAGTACCGACTTTAGTAGTCCCATTCAGAAGTTAGCGGGGCTAGGGTGCCAGCCTGTAACTCTGTACTTGCCAATGGACTACTGGCCTTACCAGAGTAAAAAAACAATTTTGGATTTTTACTGTTTTTAAAACATACAGCACCTTGCCTTAGACCTCCATAGCCTACCTTAGGGGTGACTCACATATATTAACCAGCATTGGCATAGCCAATAGGTCTCGCCTTTGGGACCTTATAAGTATTTAGTTATGCAGCACAATAACCTTAGTGCAACAACATCAACTGTTGCATGGCTAAACACTTATAAGGTCCCAAAGGTGAGACCTATTGGCTATACCAATGCTTGTTAAAGAATTGTTACGATTTGCTATTTTCAAAAGCATACATTTCGAGCAAATGGGTGATTATTCTCAATTCGCTGTGAATTTTGTGTTGGGCCGATATTGACACCAACTGTGTGTGGGTGCAATAAATTCAGATAGCACTAACCAATTAAAAGTGCAATTTTTTTTAATTGGTTAATTGTTTTTGTAATACAATGACGGATCCCAATGTGCACATCTCTACGATATTGTGCCCAATCGGAATAGTGCTCTGAAAAACAAAAGGAAAAAGTTCTGTAAGAGTGCACCTATGACTGACATGCATTTATTCATCTTCTATTAAAGTAGCGCTGGTTTCAGACAAAGGAAGTTGCAAATGTAAAATAGTATCAATATCTTAGACATTGGAGGGATGTGAAATCAGCAAAGTACAGGGATAGTGGAATACAATTGCAGGCCCCGTGTATTCATTAGAAATGTACACTTCTTGTCTTTAGCAGACAACAGGCCTGTGCGCGCCTCTTGATTCTCAGCAGATGTCTGTTGCCCCCGACATGCTAGTTTTTTGTTGTAATTCGGGCACCTACCACATGTAAATACAGTTCTTCAGAGCACAATAATGGAGGTGGGTGGGCGGGGAAGCACACGGATAATGGAGGGGGTTGGGCGGGTGGGGAAGCACACAGATAACGAAGAGGGCGGGCGGGGAAGCACACAGATAACAGAGGGGGTGGGCAGGCGGGAAAGCACACATAACGAAGGAGGTGGGCGGGCGGGGAAGCACACAGATAAAGGGGTGGGCGGGCGGGGAAGCACACAGATAACAAAGGGGTGGGCGGGCGGGAAGCACACAGATAACAAAGGGGGTGGGCGGGCGGGGAAGCACACAGATAAAGGGGGTGGGCGGGCAAGCACACAGATAAAGGGGGTGGGCGGGCAAGCACACAGATAAAGGGGGTGGGCAGGCGGGGAAGCACACAGATAACAAAGGGGGTGGGTGGGCAGGGAAGCACACAGATAAAGGGGGCGGGCGGGGAAGCACACAGATAACAAAGGGGGTGGGCGTGCGGGGAAGCACACAGATAACGAAGGGGGTGGGCAGGTGGGGAAGCACACAGATAATGAAAGGGGTTGGGCGGGCAGGGAAGCACACAGATAACGAAGGGGGTGGAGCTGGCATGGAAACACACAGATAACGAAGGGGTGGGCGGGCGAGGAAGCACACAGATAACAGAGGGGGTGGCCGGGCGGGGAAGCACACAGATAATGAAGTTGCGCGTGATTTTAGTTATAGATTTAGTGCATTATTAAACGCTGCTCACGGGGATCATTAAAATAAAAATAAAAAATCAATTAAAGTTAATAGAACCAGACAGGCAAAAAGCGAACAACTGAGTGTGTGTATCTTGTCGCTGGCATGCGGATAACAGAATAAAATATTTATAAGAAACGGGCGGAGTTCACACAGATAACGAAGGGGGTGGGCGGGCAGGGAAGCACACAGATAAAGGGGGTGGGCGGGGAAGCACACAGATAAAGGGGGTGGGCGGGCGGGGAAGCACACAGATAACGAAGAGGGTGGGTGGGCGGGGAAGCACACAGATAACGAAGGGGTGGGCAGGTGGGGAAGCACACAGATAATGAAAGGGGTTGGGCGGGCAGGGAAGCACACAGATAACGAAGGGGGTGGAGCTGGCATGGAAACACACAGATAACGAAGGGGGTGGGCGGGTGGGGAAACACACAGATAACGAAGGGGGTGGGCGGGTGGGGAAGCACACAGATAACAGAGGGGGTGGCCGGGCGGGGAAGAACACAGATAATGAAGTCGCACGTGATTTTAGTTATAGATTTAGTGCATTATTAAACGCTGCTCACAGGGATCATTAAAATTTTTAAAAAAATCAATTAAAGTTAATAGAACCAGACAGGCAAAGATAACGAAGGGGGTGGAGCTGGCATGGAAACACACAGATAACGAAGGGGGTGGGCGGGCGGGGAAACACACAGATAACGAAGGGGGTGGGCGGGCGGGGAAACACACAGATAACAGAGGGGGTGGCCGGGCGGGGAAGCACACCGATAATGAAGTCGCGCGCAAACGTGTGTTTGCTGGCCCGGGAGTGGTGCGTGCGTGTATGCGTGCGCGCGCAGCCTGCTCTTTTTCAAAGCACATACTCGTGCTTGTGGCGCGCCGCTGCGCACTCCCGAAAGGTGTATGCCTCCACAAACACGAGTATGTGCTTTGAAAAAGAGCTGAACGACGGCTAAAGGTCCTCCTATGCATCACATGCGCGCTGCGTAGGCGAGACCTAAAAAGGGATGCTTGGGCTTTTTCATTACTTTCAATGCAAAGTCGAATTAGCAGTGTTAAACTGCACTTCCAGTCTGCAGTGGCAGACTGGGAGACATGTTTTACTTAGTCGTGCTAGTGGTGGTAAAACTAGTGCTGCAGTCCATAAAAAACTCTTCAACTTCCAGGCCCTGGGTACCTCTGGTACCATATACTAGGGACTTATAAGTAAGTTGAGCTATCTTAATTGGAGACAAACAAATTAAACATGCATCATTTAAAGGGCTAGAGCACAGGCACTGCGAGTCCTGTTTAGCAGGCCTTAGGGTGTTTCAGAACCAGTTCTCCAGTCCGTAGTAGTCAAAATGAGGGCAAAAATTTGGAGTAAACCCGCAAGCAGCATGTTTACTTACACTCTGAATTCCTAGTTTAGAGGTTACCTTCCCTCAAACTAACGGATCTCCCACCAATGTACCCCTCTTATGGCCTATTTATTGGTGTAAAACTATGAAGAATCCCAAGTAGGAAGTCTACAAAACAGAAGCCACAACATCTACTGTTGCAACAAGAATCAAAAATCCACAACAATGGCAACCATTTAACCAACAGGATGGAATCAATGAGCAGCAAGTACATCTGACAAATTATGTTGAATATTCATTTAGATCCATTCACTCACCCTTTCTTGTGGCTGTTCATCTGCGGTGTCAGTCTCCATTTTCTCTGGAACCACTTCAGCTATGAGGGAAAAAAACATGTCAGCTAATAAACTGCACACCACATTTAATGTGCAGCGAATACTTCATGAGTTTCACGGCAAGCTCAAGAAGAACAAGTTACTTACTTTCGGTAACGCTTTTTGATGTGGATACAGTATCTACCTGCAGACTCCTCACCTTTTGAATATCCCCAAGCACCAGCCTGGACCAGAAACTTTTTGGTAGCTCTCCTACACTAATAAGGGGTGCCAGCTCCATCACAGCTCTGCACCTGGCACCGCGAAACATCACTGGAGCCATAAAGCATTTCAGTGAGTGGAATGAGGTCCATCCAACTCGATTGGCGGTGAGGGCTAGGAGGTGTGCGCACTGGTGTGTAATACCGGTTAGTCGATTAGGTAGTTCATCCACGCTCAACTTTCAAATGGTCCCACCGCCACTGGGCCACTAATCAACAAGAATTCATAACCTATCCTGAAAGGAGCACCTCAGTTCACAAATCTATTATTCAAGTAATGGTTTCGTGCAAAAAAAAGGTTCATAGGCAGTCTTTGATGAATTTCAAACTCTGGTTTATTTAAAAAAAACTTTCAAATTGTTAGATCCACACAATATAGTAACAAATCAATCAGCCAACGCGTTTCGTCCACACTTGGACATCATCAGGGCTCCAAATTATGTATTGATAATCTGCTCCGAATTTCCGGTTCCATCCATCCCATTAATGAGGAAGTTTTCGGACTAGTAGCGCATTCAAATTCAGCACGCCTTCTCTCCCGGCTGGTTCGATAAATCCCACCATGACATGACAATAGCTGAAGCTATTGCCACTAAAAAGGCTGTTTTAAAGGAGAGCAGGGGGGGGGGGGGCAGTTGTGCAGAGGTTCAAACAGAGCGTCCATCAGGAATGTGAGAACCAAATTAAGGTCCTATTGAGGCATGATGTATGGGGCAGGTGGAAACATATGCATCAGCCCATTAAGAAACCTGTTCACAAGAGGGGATTTAAATAAAGAGGGTTGGTCTAGCAGCCTCAAGAAGGCAGACAAGGCCAAAAGGTACCCTTTAAGAGTGCCCAGAGCAGAGCGCTACTGGGCAAGGATCAAATTAAAGAGGACTTGAGAGAGGAAAGCAGAAAGAGGGTCAATAGACCTTTATGTACACTATTTTACAAAGTTCTGCCACCAGCAGGCATATACAGTCTTGGTAGAGGGGCTCTTGGCTGTGAGAATCACATCAGACCTCTGGAGAAAGGTTGAATGCTGAAAATTGCTGCCGCTCAATCTCCAATCAAGACAGTATAGAGTGGACAGGTTCGGGTGGAGGACCCTCCACTGCTGCTGCGACAGAAGATCCTCCCGAAGGGGCAGTCTGATAGAAGGATCGATGCTCAGTTGGAGACGCTCTGGAATCCAGACTCTTCACCCAGTCCGGGGCCACAAGAATGACTTGGGCCGGGTAACGCTTGATCTTCTTGAACACTCTGGACAGGAGTGGTATTGGCAGAAAGGCGTACAGGGGGGCTGAGCTCCACTTGAGATGAAAAGAGTCGCTGAGCGAGTGCTGCCTTGGAAACTACAGCGCACAAAATTGCTAACATTGCACATTCTCAGTGGAGGTGTAAAGATCTAACCAAGGCTCTCCCCACTTCTGAAAGAGACCTTGCACCACCTCTGGATGGAGACGCCATTTGTGATCCGCTAGGCATCGACGGATGAGTTCATCCGCCCTGGCGTTCAGAGAACCTGCCAGATGTTGAACCACCAGGGATATGCCCCGTTATTCCAGCCATTTCCGAACATATAGGGCCTCTTGACAAAGGGTCTAGGACCCCACCAGCCCTGTTTGTTGCAGTACCACATGGCGGTGGTGCTGTCTGTGAACACCTGAACAAGCTTTCCCTTGATGGGAGGGAGAAAAGCTTTCAATGCCATGCGAATCGCTCAGAGAAGTTGATGCGGAGTCGGGATTCAGTCGAGGACCAGAGTCCACTCATTTCCACCTCTCCCAGATGGCCGCCCCATCCCAGGAGTGAAGCATCTGTCACTACTGTGCGATCTCGTTGGGGAAGGGAGAGGGACCTTCCTCTGACCCAATCGCGGTTGGTGAGCCACCACTGCAGATCCTGTGTAGTCTCCTCTGAGATCTGGCCTACGTTGGAATGATTTACCCCTTAGGGTTGCGCCCACTGGAACTTCAGGTCCCACTGCAGAGCCTGTAATTGCATCTGGCATGTGTTACTAGCAGGTTGCAGAAAGCTATAGCAGCCTCAGAGTCATTCTCATCGAAATCTAGGATAGAGGCTTAAACATCGGTATCATAGCCTGAATATCCTGGACTCGCTGAACGGGAGGATAGGCCAGAAACCACAGTGAATCCAGAACATGTCAGATGAAAGGGAGCGTCTGAGAGGGAGTCAGGTGTGACTCCGGCACGTTGACAGTGAACCCCAGCAAAAACAGGAGATTCGCCGTAGTCAGGAGGTGAGAGAGGATAGTCTAGGACAAGCTCACCTTCAACAGCCAGTCGTCGGGATAGGGGAAGACTGGCACCCCTGATCTGTGCAGATGAGCTGCGACCACTGCCATCACTTTGGTGAACACCAGAGGGGCGCTTGTAAGGCCAAAGGGGAGCACTGTAAACTGAAAGTGCTCGTGGCCTGCCGTGAACCGCAGGTAGCGCCAATGGGCAGGCAGGACTGGAATGTGAAAATAGGCAAGTCCAGTGCCACCATCCAGTCTCCAGGGTCTAGAGCAGACAAGACCTGAGGCAGAGTGAGCATTTCAAACTTCTCCTTTTAGAGGAAGTAGTTGAGGGCTTGCAGATCTAGACTAGGACGAAGTCCTTTTTCAGTAGCAGGAATAGCAGCCACAGTCTACTTCTGGCGCCGGAACCCTCTCAAAGGCTGGATTGGCCAAAAGATTCCAGACTTCCTCCTGAAGCCAGTTCAGATGGCCCTTCGTCAGCCATTCGTAAGTCAGAGGCATGGAGAGAGGGGTAGTTTCGAAGGGGAGGGAGTAGCCCCTTCTGGACTATCTGAAGAACCCACTTGTCTGATGTGATGTTCTGCCAGTGGTTGAGCTGATGGCTGATCCTGACAACATCCGGCCACCCATGATCTTGAAGGGCTGGACTAGGAAGGTTTAGAGGCTCGAGGGGGTGGAGTGGACGGACTGGACTTATGGCTGCCTAACCCACAAGGTTTGTAAGGAGCCGTGCCCACGGCTGTGCAGAGGTTGCTGAACTTGCGCAGTCTTGTGGGTGTGATATAGCAGGCGCGGCTGAACGCCCCGTCCGTGGCCACGAAAGGTGCGAAAAGCAGAAGGGGGAAGGGTGGGCACTGAGAGGCCCAATCACTTGGCCATTGCCCGTCCACATCTCTTTAAAGCATTCAGAGCCATGTTTGCCTGTTCGCCGAAGAGATGAGTACTGTAGGAAGCTGGCTCTGTATATACTATACCAAAATGAGGTATAGTGTGCACAGAGTCCAGTGGAACCCCAAAGGTAGGCAGAGGTAAAAGTAGATAGCACCTTACTCTGTATTTGTGGTAGTGTGGGCGAGCAGTAAGGCTTTATCAGAGGGTAGTGTTAAGCATTTGTAACTAATCTATGTCTCTTACAGATATATCGTTACCGAAGGTAAGTAACTTGTTCATCTGAAAGAGACAATTAGTTATACATTCCTTACCTTAGAATAGATACCCCAGCAATACCAACCCCGGAGGTGGGTCTGCGAACCAAGTTCACACCAGAAAGTCCTGGAGAACAGAACAGCCAAAGAAGCCGTCTCACCGGACTTGGCTGTCTAGGCAGTAGTGTTTTGTGAACGTGTGCAGCGATGCCCACGTAGCTGCCTGACAGATGTCATTAAGGGAGACTCCATGTCCCAAAGCAGTGATAGCTGCCGTCGCCCTGGTGGAATGGGCACGTAACCCCACTGGAGGCTCCTTCTTTGCCAAGGAATAACAAGCTTTGATGCACAAAACGACCCATCTAGAAATGGTCCGTTTGTGCACGGCCCGACCTTTTTTGGCACCCAGGTAGCCAACAAAGAGCTGGTCATCCACCCGGAATTGCTTTGTGCGATCCAAATAAAATGAAAGCGCACGTTTTGGATCCAGACGGTGGAGCCTCTTCTTCTTTGGAAGGATGCGGAAGCGGAAAGAAGGTGGGCAAAGTGATGGTCTGTCCAATGTGGAAAGTAACCACTTTGGGAAGGAAGGAAGGACGAGTTCGGAGGACAACCTTGTCCGGATGCACAGCCAGAAAAGGAGGTTTAGAAGAAAGAGCTTGGATCTCACTTACCCTGCGCGCAGAGGTGATGGCTACCAGAAAGGTCGTTTTTAAAGTCAGAAGCCTGAGAGGACAATTATGTAGCGGCTCAAAGGGAGCGCACATAAGAACCAAGTTCAAGTCCCACTGGGGCATTATGAAGGGAACAGGAGGAAAAAGATGAGTAATGCCCTTAAGGAAGCGATTTACAACAGGGGCTTTGAAAAGAGAAGGCTGATCAGGAAGCCTAAGAAAGGCTGAAATGGCCGAGAGGTAGCCCTTAAGAGTGCCCAGAGCAGAGCCCTGCTGGGCCAAAGAAAGGAGGAACAAGAGAACCTCAGAAAGAAGGGCAGAAAGGGGATCCATAGCCTTTGCTGTGCACCATGCCACAAATTTGTTCCATCTGCAGGCGTATACTGTCTTAGTGGAGGGACGCCAGGCTGCCAAGATAACATCACAGACTTCGGGAGGAAGGTCGAAAGCAGTTAACTGTCGCTGCTCAATCTCCACGCAAGGAGGTGGAGGCTGTACAGGTTCAGGTGGAGGACCGTCCCCTGCTGCTGCGACAGAAGGTCCTCCCGAAGAGGCAGTCGGAGGATCGATGGCCATGTGTAATAGCTCGGGATACCAGACTCTTCGTGCCCAATCCGGAGCCACCAGAATGACTTGGGCCCGGTCGCGCTTGATCTTCTTCAGCACTCTGGGCAGAAGTGGTATAGGCGGAAAGGCGTATAGAAGACCTCCACTCGCGACAAAAAGCGTCGCCGAGCGAGTGCCACCTTGGAAATTCCAACGCGCAGAATTGCTGACATTGTGCATTCTCTTCGGTGGCGAATAGATCTAACCAAGGCTCTCCCCACTGTTGAAAGAGACCTTGCACCACCTCCGAGTGAAGACGCCATTCGTGATCCATCAAGCACCTGCGGCTGAGTTCGTCCGCCCTGGCGTTCAGCGAACCTGTCAGGTGTTGAACCACCAGGGATATGCCCTGATGTTCCAGCCATGTCCAGAAGTGGAGGGCCTCTTGACATAGGGTCCACGACCCCACCCCGCCTTGCTTGTTGCAGTACCACATGGCGGTGGAGCTGTCCGTGAACACCTGCACTACTCTTCCCCGGATAGAGGGAAGGAATGCTTTGAGTGCAAGACGAATCACCCGAAGCTCCAGAAGGTTGATGTGGAGCCCGGACTCCGCCGGAGACCAGCGGCCTCTGATCGCCGCCTCCCCCATGTGGCCGCCCCATCCCATAAGTGATGCATCGGTCACCACTGTGAACTCTGGTTGGGGAAGGGAGAGGGATCTGCCGTCGACCCAATACTGGTTCGTTAGCCACCACTGCAGTTGGAGTGCAGAGCTCTCCGAGATCTGGACGCAATCGGACAGGTTCCCCTGATGTTGTGCCCACTGAAACTTCAGGTCCCACTGCAGAGCCCGCATATGCCATCTGGCATGGTCCACCAGCAGGATGCAGGAGGCCATCAGGCCCAGTAGCCTGAGGGTCATCCTGACCAAAACCTGGGATAGAGGCTGAAAGATCGGAATAATAGCCCGAATATCCCGGACTCGCTGTTCGGGAGGATAGACCTGAAACTGCTTCGTGTCCAGAACTGCTCCGATGAAGAGGAGCTTCTGAGAGGGAGTTAGGTGCGACTTCGGCACGTTGATGGAGAACGCCAGCGAATGCAGGAGGTCCGCCGTAGTCCGGAGGTGGGAGGTGGGAGACGATAGCCTGGGGCGAGCCCGCCTTTAACAGCCAGTCGTCGAGATAGGGAAGACTGGAACCCCTGATCTGCGCAGATGAGCTGCGACCACCGCCATCACTTTCGTGAACACCTGAGGGGCACTGGTAAGGCGGAAGGGGAGCACAGTGAACTGAAAATCCTTGTGGCCTTCCGTGAACCGTAGGTAACGTCTGTGAGCTGGCAGGACAGGAATGTGGAAATAAGAGTCCTGCAAGTCCAATGCCACCATCCAGTCTCCAGGGTCGAGGGCAGATAGAACCTGAGCCAAGTTAGCATTCTGAATGGAGGAAGCGGTTGAGGGCCCCGAGGTCTAGGATAGGATGCAGGCCCTTGTCCTTCTTGGGCACCAGAAAGTAGCGGGAATAGCAACCACTACCTACTTCTGGCGCAGGAATCCTTTCAATAGCTCCCTTGACAAGAGAGCTAAAACTTCCTGGCGGAGAAGCGCCAAATGATCCTCCGACATGCGATCGAAAGATGGTGGCATGGATTGAGGGGTAGTCTTGAAAGGGAGGGAGAAGCCCCTTCGAACTATCTGCAAAACCCACCTGTCTGACGTGCTGGATTGCCAGTGGGGGAGGTGATGGCGAATCCTGCCACCCACTGGCAGGTGATGGGCCTGGAAAGGTCAGACTAGGAGGGTTTGGAGGCTGCTGCGGGGGAGTGGACTGGCCCACCTGCTGGTTCCCAGACACACGTCGCTGGGTCCCACGTCCGGGGCCACGCAGAGGCTGGGCAGCTTGCGTGAACCGGTGTCTGGACTGGGTCGGACGTGGTGGGGTGCTCCTTCCATAGCCACGAAAGGGGCGAAAGGCAGACTGTGGGGGACAGGAGAACGCAGCGAGGCCCAAGGATCTGGCCGTAGACCGAGAATCCTTAAAGCGCTTCAGTACCGAGTCTGCCTTGTCACCAAATAGGCGACGGCCATCGAAGGGCATGTCCAGCAGAGTTGACTGAACATCCACCAAAAAACCAGACGTCCTTAACCAGGCGTAGCGCGGAAGGGTTACGACGTGGCAATCGTTCTGCCCAGTGAGTCGGCAGTATCCAGTCCATAGCGAATTTTTTATTTTGCTGCGTCCCTCCCATCTGCCACGGCTTGAGAGAGAAAGGCCTGGGCCTCCTCCAGGCACTGAGGCAGCATCTGCACTACCATATCCCAGATGGTATGGGAGTATTGGCCCAAGAGGCACGCGGTATTCACAGACCGCAGGGCCAAGCTGGAGGAAGAGAACATGCGCTTCCCAAGATGATCCAGCTTCTTGGATTCCCTATCTGGGGGTGCAGAAGGGAATGCGCCCTTGGAAGAAGAGGGTTGGACCACCAAGCTCTCGGGGAAGGGTGTTGGGTGAGGAAAATGGGATCGCCCAGAGCCGGGCGGCGGGCTATCGTCCGTTCCACAGGAGTCCCTGTGCTGGGCTTGAACCAGGTGCCCAGAAGGACGTCCGTTAGGGCTTCATTAAAGGGCAAGAGGGTTTCAGAGGAAGTTGCCACCGGTTGAAGCGCCTCCGTCAGGAGGTTAGTCCTGACTGCCACTGTAAGGGAGCTCCAGGCCCAAGGCCTTGGCTGCCCTACGCACCACCACTGCATAGGACGCTCCCTCTTCTTCCGTAGCCACGGTAGGGGGAGAAAGCTGCAAAGGTCTGGGGAGGTATCCAGACCACTGGCATCACCCAATTCCTCTCTCCAGTCCGGTTCTTTCAGCTGTTCTGCTGAAGGGTCCTGCGACCCCGCCCAGTCCTCATCACCACTCTCAGGGCGATAGGGAACACCTGGGATGAACAATGGAACAAAAGTACCCTCCGGCGTCGGATTAGACGTCGGCTGACGTCAGTCCGGGTCCATCTCGAGGATGGGGACAGCGTCGGCCAGGGGCACGGCCGGCACCGGGAGAGTCGTCGCCAGGATCGGCGCCGGGGGAAGGTCGACGAGTGTTGATCCGGATCCAGGCCTGGATCCACAGGGGCCCTGCGGGGCCAGAGCCGCCGGCATCGAAGGCCCAGGGCCCCCAACCGGCTCTGCGGGGCCCAAAGGCGCACCAGCGGAGTCGAGCTGCCCAAACACACAGTGGAGGGCTTCGTAGAATGTATGAAGCTGGGCAGGGGATGCCCCGGCTCCCGTAAACGGGGGGAAACGCGGAGTCATCCCTGAATCAGGCGCCAGAGACGGAGCCTTAGAGCGGCAATGCTCCGGGTCAGGCGTCGCGTCAGCCAACCGACGGTGCATCTCCTCCTCCTTTTGGTGCTTCGACTTACCTGAGGAGTGCAAAGACTTGCACAAGGTGTGGTGGCTCCGCGACCGGTCTCAAGACCTTCCCCTCGAGCGGGAGCGACGCGGATCCAACTGCCAGGCGTCCAAAAGCTTTCGGGACCGCTCTCCCAAAGACTTCAGAATCATGGCCCAACAGTCGGAGCACACATTTGGGTCGTGGTCGCGCTCCAGGCACCAGAGGCACATGAGGTGCAGATCCGTCACGGACATCAGTTTGTGACAGGATTCACAAGGCTTGAATCCGGTCCAACGATGGGACATCCCTGGCGCACCAGGACTCGAAGACTCGAAAAAAGAGGTCGACAAAGTCGAAAAAAGTTTAGTCAAAAAATGACGAAGGGGCAAGTTCTCGTCGGATCTACGCTAGGCTAGCGCAGAAAAAGAAAGAACTGACGTCAGTGTGCAGGGGCGGCCTCTAAGTAGGCACCGCGACGCCATCCCGACGTCCACGACGACGGACGCGGAGTCAACCGACACCACCTACCGACGCGCAGGGGTACTGCTAAAGAAAGATTCTCTGGATCCAGTCTGACGCCTGGGGGTAACGCTAAGGTAAGAAATCTATAACGAATAGTTTCTTTCAGATTACCGTATTTAGGGGCAGCCCTGAACCAAGAAGGCAGATTCCCGCAACCTACGAAGAAGGACGAAAGAAGACACACAGCAGAGGAGACTGCAGAGAAGAACTGACTTGCCCCAAGCCCTACTGGCCCGTCTGCAGTTTCCAGAGATTCTGTGCCAAAAGTCGCCTTGTCCTGCAGCCAGCATCCTCCAGAACTCCTGAGAGGAGTGACTGCCCTCAACAAAGACTGGATCTCCTGTGAAGAGCAGCTCTGAATCAAAAGAAACTCCAAAGAAAGACTGAGCCTGCTCAAGACAAAGAAACCAGACGCCTAAAACCACCAATGCACCCGTCGCCTACAGCCCGAGTTTAAGTGGCCCACTGGCCCCAGCGAGGTATCCCAGCACTCGAGTGTCCTAGTGCACCGTGGGTTGACCCCTCCAGGACTACCCAACGCCGCCTGCAGGCTTTGCACGGAGACACCCCCAACCCAGCCACGATTGCCCATTAAGGTGAAATCCGACCTCAAAAGGCACCCCTGCTATAAATACCTTCAATTTCGGCACGCCATTTACCCTAGTATTTCGGGATTAGAGGCTCTCCCAGAATTCAGTCCTATTGAAGCCAAGGTGTTTATGGGCGATCTGCGGAACCATAAAATCTCGAAGATCTATCAGTCACTGGTGACCAACAGCCCTACTACGCTAGATAAACTTAGAGATGCTTGGGTGGCCGATCTTGGCCAAATAGACGGAGATGATTGGGTGGAGGCACTGGCCTCCCCTCGGGGAGCAGCGATAGCAATGCGGCTACGTCTTATCCAATTTAAATACCTTCACCGGGTTTATTATACCAGGCTCAGGTTGTGGAGGGCGGGGCTAGTGTCATCCCCGATATGCCTGCGGTGTGGTCCGGAGGAGGGATCCCTAATGCATACAATCTGGCATTGTACAGCACTCATGAGATTCTGGCGAGGGGTTCTGGCCTGCCTTGCAGAAGTGTTGGGGTGGGAGCTCCCCTCCTCCCCAAGATTAGTAATTTTACATATCATGGAGGGTATAGGAGGTAACATATACAAGAGGCACTTGTTATTGCTGGGGCTGACATTGGCTAAGAGGGATATAGCAAGGCTATGGAAGGCATTGGCCCCACCTTCTCTCTGGGCATGGAAAAATGGGCTGGACTTTTGTATGGGATTGGAGATCCCAATATTCAAGGCCATGGGATGTCTTCAAAGGCACCCTAAGATCTGGAAAAGATGGGCAGACTACCGGGGCCTTGATCTGGATCCAGTACCCCCAGTGGATGCATCTGTATCAAGGTTGTTATGCGTGCCTCTGGGATGAAGGACCAATTACAAAGTGATGTAATTTATCTGGTGGGGTGGGTGATGTGGTGGCATCTGAAAAGTAGTAGTGGAATAGTGCAACGGGGGGGGGGGTTCAATATGTTTATGTTGTATTGTTTTGCATAACCATGATTATGACAATGTATAAACTACATGTCAACGACAATAATTTGCAATGTCTAATATGGCAGATGTTTCTTGGAGTACGGAGCTCTGCACTGTACTTGACCTTTGACATAATAAAATTTGTTTCCAAAAAAAAAGGCACCCCTGCATCCAGCCACCCTGTGCCCTGGAAAAGAGGACCCGAGATGCACCTACATCCCTGAGCTATTGGTTCCTCACGGAAGACTTCCTGGACCAAGCCTGCAGCTAAAAACCTAAACCGGCACTCTCCATAGGATTGCATTGGCCTCCCGACCTCCTAAGCACTCTGTACCTGGCCACCCCTGCGCCGCCGGTGGTGTGAACTTAGTGATGACCAGGGACCCCCCCTTTGCCCTGACCTTAACCCTAGGAGCTTGGCTCCCAAGACCAAGTGGCCTGCCCGTGAGCAGCCTCCAACCGAGGAACCTCCAAGCCCCATCGGCTAGTATTGGCATCCTGCACTCTGCACCCGGCCGCCCTAGTGCCGCTGGTGGTGCAAACTGAGTGCCTACCTGGACCTTGGGGAGCCTTGGTCCTAACCCCCCAAAACTCACCCTTGTGAGCAGAGTACTTACCTCCAGAACCGATAACCATTTTTCTCCCATAGGATCCTATGTTATTAGATTTAGGGCCTAAAATTGTTCTAAGTGTGGACTTGCTAATGTAGGGAGAAAATTCAATTTAATTGCACAGTATAAAAAGTCATACTTGCCTTGTATGTAGAACTCTTAGGGTGTGGTATCTAGGCATCACCCCCAGTACTCAAAAGTAATCAAAAGTAACTCAAAAGTAATTTATAAGTAATTTAAAAGTATTTAATGTATTATACAGACTGCATTTAAAAGTGATACAAACCTGTAAGAATTGTAATTCAAAGCACAACTGCATTTCCTTTAACAGTCTTGCATTTGAAAGTATATTTTACTCCCTGTGCCAAGTCCTGCTTGGTTCTAAAATAAAACCTAAGTTTATCTTTTTTATACTTACCTAATTGGTCCGGATTCTGTCTCTGAGTGTGTCTAACAGTACTTGATTGAGTGAATACAATAAATGCTTATCACACCCTCTGGATAAGCCTAACTGCTCGCCCACACTAACACAAAGAGAGCTGTTGGTACTTACCTAATTTGGTCTCCGCTATACCTCTGGGGACTCCCTGGACACTGTGCACCCCTATACCTTACTTTGGTATAGTTGCACAAGTTACTAACTTGTGTAACGATATATCTGTAAGAGACAGTAGTTAGTGACAGATTCCTTACCTTAGAATATCCCCAGGCGTCAGGCTGGATCCGGAAAGTTTTTGCGTAGCAGTACCCTTGCGCGTCGGTAGGCGGCGTCGTGCGGCTCCGCGTCCGTCGTCGGCGTCGTGATCGCCGGGATGACGTCGCGGGCAGTACTTAGACGCCGCCCCTGCGCGCTGACGTCAGTTCTGTACACGACTTTCCGCGCCAGGAACGCAGAGCCATGCAAGAAGCCGACATAGGTGTCTGAAAAATACTAGGGCCCTGAAAGGGATGTCCTTAACCCTAGAAATCAGTTCGCAGAACGGGGAGGATGGGTGGGGCGGTAAGGAATCTGTGTAGGAAAGTGGGTTTCTGTTGCAGTAACCCCCCCACTTTTTGCCTGATAACTGATGCACTTTTCCTTGGTGTGCCCTGGATCCCTGCCAATCAGGTACCCAGGGCCTGTGTTCCTTCCCTAAAAACTGTACTCAGCCTAAACCCAATTGGCATCTCTGGCCACAGGTAAGCCCCTGGTAAATGGTACCCTAGGTACCCAGGGCACTGTGACCAGAGAAGACCCCTAAGGGCTGCAGCACTTATTGTGCCACCCTTAGAGGCCCTGTACCCTGACACACACACACTGCCCTTGCAGGCTGAGTGTCTTGGTGCAGAACAAAACAGAGAGTCGACATGGCACACATCCCTGTGTGCCATGCCCACAAACACACTGCCCTGGCATACCTCAGTCACCCCTCTAGCTGGGTGCCCTATGCCAGTGGTGAGGGCACAGGTGCATGAGCCCTGTGCCCCTACAGTACCCAGGCCCATTCCTGGGCACTGTAAGTGCAGGGCTGCCATTCCGAGTATATGGTGCTGGGAGGTCGTCAGCACGTACTCCACAGCACCATGATGGCTGCACTGAAGACTGAGAAGTTTGGTATCAAACTCCTCAGCACAGTAAACCCACACTGATGCCAGTGTGGGATTTACTGTAAAATGCACGTCAGAGGGCAACTTAGAGTTACCCCCTGAACCTAACCTACAATCCACGTCTTGTCTGAGGGGCTGCCTAGGCTGCCACACAGCAGACATGTTGCTGGACCCCTGGGTAGAGAGCCATCCGCTCTCCCGGGCCTGCAACAATGCACGTCCTGGGTGAGGTGCTAGGCCCCCTCCCCCAGGATGGGCAGGGGGAAGCTTCAAAGGCATTCCGCCTTTGTGAGCTTCCCCAGACCACTTGCTGTACTCAGCAACTGGTCCCCACCGGTTCCTCCCCCATCCTGGTGGGAAGACTGGAGGGAAACACCAAGGGAGGAAAGGGGGTGTGCCACCCTCTGCCAACCCCACCCCTCAGGTGGGGGAGGCGAGGTGAAGCACATCTCCGGGCTCTCGCCATCTTGAAGATGGGGAGCCCTGCCCAATCAGGACTAGGCTCCTGCCCCCTCCCACAGGAGAGTGGCAGGATAGGGGTGTACTCACCCCAGGGCAGGGACCCATTGGTCCCTGCCCTTTACCTACCTGTAACGCCCCTAAATCTAGTATTTAGGGGCACCCTGAACCTTCCTTCCTTAGATTCCCGCAACCTAAGAAGAAAAAGGACGAAAGAAGACGCCCAGCAGAGGAGACTGCAGAGAACAACTGACTTGGCCCCAGCCCTACCGGCCCGTCTGCAGTTTCCAGAGATCCTGCGCCAAAAATAGTCTTGTCCTGCAGCCAGCGACCTCCAGAACCCCAGGGAGGACTGACTGCCTTCAACAAAGACCGGATCTCCTGTGAACAGCAGCTCTGTTCAAAAGAAACACCAAACAAAGACTCCGAGCCTGCTGAGGAGAAAGAAACCCGACGCCTGGAACCACCACTGCACCCGTCGCCTACAGCCCGAGTTCAAGTGGCCCACCGGTCCCAGCGAGGTCCCCCAGCTCTCCAGAGTCCGAGTCCACCGTGGGTTGACCCCTCCAGGACTCCCCGACGTCGCCTGCAGCCTCTGCACGGAGAACCCCCAACCGCGAGTGGCCCGGTAAGGTGAAATCCGACCTCAAAAGACACCCCTGCATCCAGACGCCCTGCGCCCTGGAGAAAGGAACCCGAGGTGCACCTACGTCCCCGAGCCCTCCAACTTACCTGCCCAGCTGTTGGTTCCTCCTGGAAGTCTTCCTGGACCGAGCCTGCAGCTGAAAACCAAAACCGAAAATTTCCATTGAAATCAACAGGGCACCCGACCTCAAAACAGCACTCTGCACCCGGCCGCCCTAGTGCCGCTGAGGGTGCCTCTTTGGTGCTAACTTGGTCCCCAACGTGCCCTGAGCTTAACCCTAGGAGCTTTGCTCCCACAACCCCGTGGCCTGCTTGCCAGCCGCCACCAACCGGAGTCCCCCTATCCTCCATAGGATAACATTGGGCCTCAACACTCTGCACCCGGCCGCCCTAGTGCCGCTGAGGGTGCAACAACAGTGCATCACTGACCCTGGGAGACCCCTGAGTCTAACCCCAGAACCCTAACTCAAAAGACCGATTACTTACCTCGAGACCGATAACTCATTTTTCCTCATAGGATAACATGGACACTTTTTCTTCCAAAAAGTTTCTAAGTGTCGACTTTTGAAAACAAGAATATTCTTTAAAAATCGTACAGACTACCAAAACGTAATTACTTACCTGTTTTAAGTAAATGTCCCAGGGCTGAACCTAGGAGTCCAGCACTGGATTACAAAAGTAACGTTAAAAGTAACTTACCGGCGAATTGAATTTTCTTACATAGGGATCCATTGACTGGTTTTCTGTGAAATTTCTTCTAAGTGTCCACTTTTGAAATACCAAAATATTGCTTAAAAATCACAACAGTAACGAATTCCGAATTACTCACCTACTATCAGGAGAGACCTCAGTACTGCATCTTTTAGTCCAGTACCGACCATGAAAAGTAATTTTTACCGTACTTACCAGTAACTGGAAATTCCTCTCATAGGATATCATTGCCTGCTTTTTGTTGAAAAAGTTTCTAAGTGTCGATTTCTGAATCATACAAATATTCTTTAAAAATCGTACAAACTACAAAAACGTAATTACTTACCTGTTTTAAGTAAATGTCCCAGTGCTGAACCTAGGAGTCCAGCACTGGATTACAAAAGTAACGTAAACATACTTTGCTTGCAAACTGTATTTCCTTCCCTAGGATAACATTGGTAATTTTACCCAGAAAAGTTTCTAAGTGTCAACTTTTGAAATACAGTAATATTCCTCAAAAATCACTACCATAACCAAAACGCTTTTTCTCACCTGTTTACAGGAAGTGTCCCGGGACTGAATCCAAGATCCAGTCCCGTGGTTAGAAAAGTAATCCAAAAAGTAATCTATTGCATTTAACCAGAAATTTCCATTGAGCTCAATGTATAATTGTGTTTAAAATTGTGTTGCATATTGCAACAACTGTAACTATTGCATTCAAAAGTCTATTGCCAATTGAACAGTAGTTAACTAAAGCATCTCATTCTGAGAAAGTATATTTTGACACCCATTGTTGGTTCTAAAATAAAACAACTATATTTTTATATACAAACCATTGGCCTAGAGTTCAGTTCTTGAGTGTGTGGCTTCATTTGCTGACTGAGTGTGTACAACAAATGCTTTACACTGTCCTCTGATACTGCCTTACTGCTCGACCAAGCTACCACTTTAGAGAGTAAGGTTATATCTAACTTTAGCCTCTGCCAAACCTCTGGGGACTGTGGACTCTGTGCACACTGAACCTTACTTTGGTGCAGTATATACAGAGCCACTTTCTTACATTGGTGGATCAGCGGTGGGATACAAACTTGCATTGTTGGACTACTTGGTTACCATCTGATCACACGACAGAACTCTTAAATTGCCTTTAGAATTCTGATTTTTTCAAATTGGCATTTTTTACCAAATTACTAAAAGTCTTGTTAGGGCCTTGCTTAAGTCCCTTTAAAATTGTAGAAAATAAAAAGTCACTATAGTCAAGGGTAGAGGGGTTAGAACTTTTTGTTAGAATGTCTCAAGAAAACAACCCAGCTATTAGTGAAAATAATAATGACATACAGGACATGGTTGAGGAGCTCGACCTCACCCCTTATCTTCATTTGTCTTTCAAAGAGATAAGGTCCTTATGTAAACTTAAAAATATACCAATGGGCCAGCATCCAACCAAACAAGGGCTCCAGGAGCTCCTGGCTGAGTATGCTAAGGCCCACCCCTCTGAGCATGGTGATGACCACGCAGAGGAGGAAAGGAGTGAGGAGGATGGGGATGGTAACCCACCTCCACCACTTCCTAGGGAAGACAGGGTCACTGCACCCTTATTTCCAAGAGTAAACCTCTGGGGACCTAGGGGCCACCTAGGTGGTTCAGGTCCCAGAGAGGACACTGAGGATAGCCTTAGTGAGGAGGACCACCTTTTAGCAAGGTTGGCCAAAAGACTGGACCTAGAGACCAGACTCCTGGCTCTAGAGAAGGAAAGACAGGAGATGGGTTTAGCACCCATCAATGGTGGCAGCAATACTAAAACTAAGGATAGGGAGGAAACTTCTGATCCTAAAATCCCCAAAGGGATTGTCCCTAAATTTGAGGAAGGTGATGACATCACCAAATGGTTCACAGCCTTTGAGAGGGCTTGTGAAATAAGAAAAGTAAAGAAACCTCTCTGGGGGCACTCCTGTGGGAACTGTTCTCTGGTAACTGCAGAGACAGGCTTCTGACCCTCTCTGGGCCAGATGCAGGGTCCTATGACCTCATGAAGAATACTCTGATTGAGGGATTTGGGCTCACTACTGAGGAGTATAGAATTAGATTCAGGGGGGCTCACAAAACCCAGACCCAGTCCTGGATTGACTTCGTAGACTACTCAGTAAAGACACTGGATGGTTGGTTAGCTGGACATAATGTGCAGGATTTTCCTGGACTTTACAATTTGTTTATGAAGGAACACATACTAAGTAATTGCACAAACGAAAAGTTGCATCAGCATTTGGTAGACCTAGGTCTAATTTCTCCCCAAGAATTGGGAAAGAAGGCAGACCACTGGGTCAGAACAAGGGTAACTAGGACATCCACTGGGGGTGACCAAAAGAAAGGGGTCACAAAGCCTCCCCAGAAGAAAGATAGTGAACCCCTTAAGGATAAAAGTAAGGAGTCCCAGGCAGCCCCCCAAAAACCTGTCCAGGAGGGTGGGCCCAAAGACACCTCACAAACTAAACCAGGGTACCAAGGTAAGAATTGGGATCCCAACAGAATATGGTGTCACAACTGTCAGAAGTCAGGACACCACACCAAGGACCCTAGCTGTCCTAAAAACAAGATCCCTAGTACAGCCCCAGGGGTGACTAGTGTAGCCCCAGGAGTTGCCAGTGTAGCTCTGGAGGAAGGGTCCTCAGATGAGGAAGTCCTCCTAGCTTTCAACTGGAAAATGGGCCCAAGAGGTAAGCTGGAGATCCCAGAGGGGAGTAGACACTTCCACCGCCTACTGGTGAATGGAATCCCAGCCACTGCCCTGAGAGATACCTGTGCCAGTCACACTGTGGTGCATGACAGGTTGGTACTCCCACACCAGTATGTCCCAGGGGAATCAAGGAGAGTAAGGGCTGTCCCAGGGGGAGTCACTGTTAGGCCTGTGGCTGTAGTGCCCCTAGTCATAGCTGGGTCCCTTAGATGGAGAAAGGTGGTAGTCAGTAAAGACCTCCCCCTTGATTGTCTCCTGGGGAATGACCACTTAGAGGTGGACCTGAGCCAAAGAGAGGCACTGGCCCAATGCCAGGCCTCACCCAAGAAACCTGGGGGGCTCAACCTGCAGTCAGTGCAGCTGAGCCCCAAAAGAGTAAAAAGGAACAGGGTAGGAAAGGTGGGCAACTGTTAGCCACAGTCCCAGAGGGCCAGGGAGATTCTATCCCAGTGAGGGAAAACTCCAGAAGTGGCCCTGGTAAAGCCCCCCTAGCCAACAAGAAGACCTGACTAGTCAGGCAACTGTCCAGCCTGAGTTGGTGGCTCCTCAGCTGGCAGAACAAAGGGTGGAGGAAGGGTGCTCACTACAAAGTTTAGTGACCCCCCACCCTAAAGCAACAGGCAGACAGCCAGGACCCAAAGAGACCTGTAAGATAGCCCCTTCACTTGCCAGACAGGAGCTAAAGGTGTGGTTCTGGGCACTGACAGCTGTCAGCAGCCTCTGCTGGGTGTTAGCCTTCATGGCAGCCCTATCCTTGGCATGGTGGCCTAACCCCCTGCCAAATAACAAGCTAGGCCCCCTGACCCTATTGGTCATGGTGGGGTTGCTCAAACTGTGGGTGACCTCTGTGGGTAAGCTGGGCTTTGCCCTGGCTAAGTTAGACTTTGCAGAGGTGGGCACCTCTGAACCCAAACTTAAAAGATGGGGTGAAGACACTAAAGAGCAAGGAGAGGAGCTTTGGGAATTAGGTCCTGAAACTGATGAGGTAGGCCAGCTCCCCAAAGGGACTGACCTGGACAGAAGGATATAAGGCGGAGTAGGCCCTGCAACTTTCAAACCACTTCCCCAACTCTTCCTCGCCTGAAAGACTAGACAGGCTCTCCCAGCGTTGGCTGAGTCTCCTGGCCTTTGGGCTGGGGGGGCTTGTGTAGGAAAGTGGGTTTCTGTTGCAGTAACCCCCCCACTTTTTGCCTGATAACTGATGCACTTTTCCTTGGTGTGCCCTGGATCCCTGCCAATCAGGTACCCAGGGCCTGTGTTCCTTCCCTAAAAACTGTACTCAGCCTAAACCCAATTGGCATCTCTGGCCACAGGTAAGCCCCTGGTAAATGGTACCCTAGGTACCCAGGGCACTGTGACCAGAGAAGACCCCTAAGGGCTGCAGCACTTATTGTGCCACCCTTAGAGGCCCTGTACCCTGACACACACACACTGCCCTTGCAGGCTGAGTGTCTTGGTGCAGAACAAAACAGAGAGTCGACATGGCACACATCCCTGTGTGCCATGCCCACAAACACACTGCCCTGGCATACCTCAGTCACCCCTCTAGCTGGGTGCCCTATGCCAGTGGTGAGGGCACAGGTGCATGAGCCCTGTGCCCCTACAGTACCCAGGCCCATTCCTGGGCACTGTAAGTGCAGGGCTGCCATTCCGAGTATATGGTGCTGGGAGGTCGTCAGCACGTACTCCACAGCACCATGATGGCTGCACTGAAGACTGAGAAGTTTGGTATCAAACTCCTCAGCACAGTAAACCCACACTGATGCCAGTGTGGGATTTACTGTAAAATGCACGTCAGAGGGCAACTTAGAGTTACCCCCTGAACCTAACCTACAATCCACGTCTTGTCTGAGGGGCTGCCTAGGCTGCCACACAGCAGACATGTTGCTGGACCCCTGGGTAGAGAGCCATCCGCTCTCCCGGGCCTGCAACAATGCACGTCCTGGGTGAGGTGCTAGGCCCCTCCCCCAGGATGGGCAGGGGGAAGCTTCAAAGGCATTCCGCCTTTGTGAGCTTCCCCAGACCACTTGCTGTACTCAGCAACTGGTCCCCACCGGTTCCTCCCCCATCCTGGTGGGAAGACTGGAGGGAAACACCAAGGGAGGAAAGGGGTGTGCCACCCTCTGCCAACCCCACCCCTCAGGTGGGGGAGGCGAGGTGAAGCACATCTCCGGGCTCTCGCCATCTTGAAGATGGGGAGCCCTGCCCAATCAGGACTAGGCTCCTGCCCCCTCCCACAGGAGAGTGGCAGGATAGGGGGTGTACCCACCCCAGGGCAGGGACCCATTGGTCCCTGCCCTTTACCTACCTGTAACGCCCCTAAATCTAGTATTTAGGGGCACCCTGAACCTTCCTTCCTTAGATTCCCGCAACCTAAGAAGAAAAAGGACGAAAGAAGACGCCCAGCAGAGGAGACTGCAGAGAACAACTGACTTGGCCCCAGCCCTACCGGCCCGTCTGCAGTTTCCAGAGATCCTGCGCCAAAAATAGTCTTGTCCTGCAGCCAGCGACCTCCAGAACCCCAGGGAGGACTGACTGCCTTCAACAAAGACCGGATCTCCTGTGAACAGCAGCTCTGTTCAAAAGAAACACCAAACAAAGACTCCGAGCCTGCTGAGGAGAAAGAAACCCGACGCCTGGAACCACCACTGCACCCGTCGCCTACAGCCCGAGTTCAAGTGGCCCACCGGTCCCAGCGAGGTCCCCCAGCTCTCCAGAGTCCGAGTCCACCGTGGGTTGACCCCTCCAGGACTCCCCGACGTCGCCTGCAGCCTCTGCACGGAGAACCCCCAACCGCGAGTGGCCCGGTAAGGTGAAATCCGACCTCAAAAGACACCCCTGCATCCAGACGCCCTGCGCCCTGGAGAAAGGAACCCGAGGTGCACCTACGTCCCCGAGCCCTCCAACTTACCTGCCCAGCTGTTGGTTCCTCCTGGAAGTCTTCCTGGACCGAGCCTGCAGCTGAAAACCAAAACCGAAAATTTCCATTGAAATCAACAGGGCACCCGACCTCAAAACAGCACTCTGCACCCGGCCGCCCTAGTGCCGCTGAGGGTGCCTCTTTGGTGCTAACTTGGTCCCCAACGTGCCCTGAGCTTAACCCTAGGAGCTTTGCTCCCACAACCCCGTGGCCTGCTTGCCAGCCGCCACCAACCGGAGTCCCCCTATCCTCCATAGGATAACATTGGGCCTCAACACTCTGCACCCGGCCGCCCTAGTGCCGCTGAGGGTGCAACAACAGTGCATCACTGACCCTGGGAGACCCCTGAGTCTAACCCCAGAACCCTAACTCAAAAGACCGATTACTTACCTCGAGACCGATAACTCATTTTTCCTCATAGGATAACATGGACACTTTTTCTTCCAAAAGTTTCTAAGTGTCGACTTTTGAAAACAAGAATATTCTTTAAAAATCGTACAGACTACCAAAACGTAATTACTTACCTGTTTTAAGTAAATGTCCCAGGGCTGAACCTAGGAGTCCAGCACTGGATTACAAAAGTAACGTTAAAAGTAACTTACCGGCGAATTGAATTTTCTTACATAGGGATCCATTGACTGGTTTTCTGTGAAATTTCTTCTAAGTGTCCACTTTTGAAATACCAAAATATTGCTTAAAAATCACAACAGTAACGAATTCCGAATTACTCACCTACTATCAGGAGAGACCTCAGTACTGCATCTTTTAGTCCAGTACCGACCATGAAAAGTAATTTTTACCGTACTTACCAGTAACTGGAAATTCCTCTCATAGGATATCATTGCCTGCTTTTTGTTGAAAAAGTTTCTAAGTGTCGATTTCTGAATCATACAAATATTCTTTAAAAATCGTACAAACTACAAAAACGTAATTACTTACCTGTTTTAAGTAAATGTCCCAGTGCTGAACCTAGGAGTCCAGCACTGGATTACAAAAGTAACGTAAACATACTTTGCTTGCAAACTGTATTTCCTTCCCTAGGATAACATTGGTAATTTTACCCAGAAAAGTTTCTAAGTGTCAACTTTTGAAATACAGTAATATTCCTCAAAAATCACTACCATAACCAAAACGCTTTTTCTCACCTGTTTACAGGAAGTGTCCCGGGACTGAATCCAAGATCCAGTCCCGTGGTTAGAAAAGTAATCCAAAAAGTAATCTATTGCATTTAACCAGAAATTTCCATTGAGCTCAATGTATAATTGTGTTTAAAATTGTGTTGCATATTGCAACAACTGTAACTATTGCATTCAAAAGTCTATTGCCAATTGAACAGTAGTTAACTAAAGCATCTCATTCTGAGAAAGTATATTTTGACACCCATTGTTGGTTCTAAAATAAAACAACTATATTTTTATATACAAACCATTGGCCTAGAGTTCAGTTCTTGAGTGTGTGGCTTCATTTGCTGACTGAGTGTGTACAACAAATGCTTTACACTGTCCTCTGATACTGCCTTACTGCTCGACCAAGCTACCACTTTAGAGAGTAAGGTTATATCTAACTTTAGCCTCTGCCAAACCTCTGGGGACTGTGGACTCTGTGCACACTGAACCTTACTTTGGTGCAGTATATACAGAGCCACTTTCTTACAATCTGTCACTAACTACTGTCTCTTACAGATATATCGTTACACAAGTTAGTAACTTGTGCATCTGAAAGAGACACGTTAGTGACAGATTCCTTACCTTAGAATAGATACCCCAGCAATACCAACCCCGGTGGTGGGTCTGCGAACAAATATCAGACAAGGAAGTCCCGGAGGACAGAACGGCCAAAGAAGCCGTCCCTCCGGACCTGACTGTCAAGGCAGTAATGCTTTGTAAACGTGTGCAGCGAGGCCCACGTAGCTGCCTGACAGATATCCTGCAGCGGAACACCGCGGCCTAAAGCTGTGGTGGCGGCTGTCGCCCTGGTGGAATGGGCACGCAGCCCAACAGGAGGCTCCTTCTTAGCCAAAGAATAGCAGGTCTTGATGCACAAGGTAACCCAGCGGGAGATGGTTCGTTTGTGCACCGCCCGACCTTTTTTGGCGCCCACGTAGCCAAAAAAGAGCTGGTCATCCACCCGGAAGTGTTTGGTGCGGTCGATATAGAAGGAGAGCGCACGTTTTGGGTCCAGACGGTGGAGCCTCTCTTCCTCTCTGGAAGGATGCGGAGGCGGAAAGAAGGTAGGCAAAGTGATGGTCTGCCCAATGTGGAAGGCAGTAACCACTTTGGCAAGAAGGACGGACGCGTCCTAAGAACAACCTTGTCTGGATGGACAGACAGAAAGGGAGGCTTGCATGATAGAGCCTGGAGCTCACTCACCCGCCGAGCGGAGGTGATGGCCACCAGAAAGCCTGTCTTCAGAGTTAGAAGACGAAGAGGACAGTTATGTAGAGGCTCAAAGGGAGCGCACATTAAAAAGGTAAGAACCAAGTTCAAGTCCCACTGAGGCATCACAAACGGAACAGGAGGGAAGAGGTGTGTAATGCCTTTTAAGAACCTGTTAACAACAGGGGACTTGAAAAGGAGGGCTGATCAGGGAGCCTGAGGAAGGCCGAGATAGCACAGAGATAACCCTTGATGGTACCCAGGGCAGAACCCTGTTGGGCCAGAGAAAGAAGGAACAGAAGGACCTCAGAAAGAGGGGCAGAAAGGGGTTCACAGCCTTTGCTGTGCACCATGCCACCAATTTGTTCCACCTGCAGGCGTATACCACCTTAGTGGAGGGACGCCTGGCTGCCAGAATCACTTCACAAACTTCGGGAGGCAAGTCGAAAGGAATCAACTGCCGCCGCTCAATCTCCACGCAAGCAGGTGGAGGCTGGACAGGTTCGGGTGGAGGACCGTCCCCTGCTGCTGCGACAGAAGATCCTCCCTTAGAGGCAGACGGATCGGGGGATCTACGCTCATACTGAGTAGCTCGGGATACCAAACTCTTCGAGCCCAGTCCGGAGCCACAAGGATGACTTGGGCCCGGTCGTGCCGAATCTTCTTCAACACTCTGGGTAGAAGTGGTATAGGCGGAAAGGCGTACAACAGACCGCAACTCCACTCGCGACGAAAAGCGTCGCCGAGCGAGTGCCGCCTTGGAAATTCCAACGCGCAGAACTGATGACATTGCGCGTTCTCTTCGATGGCGAATAGATCTAACCAAGGCTCTCCCCATTGTAGAAAGAGTCCTTGCGCCACTTCCGAGTGAAGACGCCATTCGTGATCCATCATGCACCTGCGGCTGAGTTCGTCCGCCCTGGCGTTCAGGGAACCTGCCAGGTGTTGAACCATCAGGAACATGCCCTGATGTTCCAGCCATGTCCAGAGGCGCAGAGCCTCCTGACAGAGGGTCCACGACCCCACCCCGCCCTGTTTGTTGCAGTACCACATGGCGGTGGTGTTGTCTGTGAACACCTGCACAACCTTCCCTTTGACAGAGGGAAGGAATGCCTTGAGTGCAAGCCGGATCGCCCGGAGCTCCAGAAGGTTGATATGGAGCCGGGACTCCGCCGGAGACCAGAGGCCTCTGATCTCCGCCTCTCCCATGTGACCGCCCCATCCCAGAAGGGACGCGTCCGTCACAACTGTGTGCTCTGGCTGGGGAAGGGAGAGGGATCTGCCCATGACCCATTGCCGGTCCGTGAGCCACCACTGCAACTGTTTTGCAGTCCCCTCCGAGATCTGGACGTGATCGGACAGGTTGCCCTGGTGCTGCGCCCACTGGAACTTCAGGTCCCACTGCAGAGCCCCGCATATGCCATCTGGCATGATTGACCAGCAGGATGCAGGAGGCCATGAGGCCCAGCAGCCTCAGGGTCATCCGTACCGAAACCCAGGATAAAGGCTGAAAGATCGGAATCATAGCCTGAATATCCCGGACTCGCCGTTCGGGAGGATAGGCCCGAAACTGCGTCGTGTCCAGAACTGCTCCGATGAAAAGGAGCTGTGGAGAAGGAATCAGATGCGACTTCGGCACATTGATGGAGAACCCCAGCGAGTGCAGAAGTTCGGCCGTAGTCTGGAGGTGGGAGACGACTGCCTGGGACGAGCCCGCCTTCAGCAGCCAGTCGTCGAGGTAGGGAAGACTGAAACCCCAGCTCGGCGCAGATGAGCTGCGACCACCGCCATCACTTTCGTGAACACCCGAGGGGCACTTGTAAGGCCAAAGGGGAGCACGGTGAACTGAAAATGCTCGAGGCCTACCGTGAACCGTAGGTAACGCCGGTGGGCCGGCAGGACGAGGATGTGGAAATAAGCGT
>CAWUFW010023677.1:0-71537 GCA_963921515.1 Calotriton arnoldi | reverse complement strand
CCTGTTATATTTCAAAAGGAGCAGCCTGCCAGTTGATGCCTTTGTGTTCTACTGCAGCTTCCCAGAGTGTTCTAAAGAACAACTAGAGCGCTAACAGCCTTACTTATGACAAAAGTATGGCACACCTGAAGCCATCTTGATTGGAATAAACTGGTAACACTTAAAACATTTAATTTAAAAAGGAACAAAATGATGGGGTTCATTTTGTCATAGAAATTATGGTTAGTGCTGTAGAAAGAAAAATTAGGACATATTTCAAGTGTGATCTCAAATATCTTCCTGTTATATTTCAACAGGAGCAGCCTGCCAGTTGATGCCTTTGTGTTCTACTGCAGCTTCCCAGAGTGTTCTAAAGAACAACTAGAGCGCTAACAGCCTTACTTATGACAAAAGTATGGCACACCTGAAGCCATCTTGATTGGAATAAACCAGTAACACTTAAAACATTTAATTTAAAAAGGAACAAAATGAGGGGTTCTTTTTTAAATAGAAATTATGGTTAGTGCTGCAGAAAGAAAAATTAGGGCATGCTTTAAGTGAGATCTCAAATCCTCTTCTATTTCATTAGAAAATTCTGACATGCAGACTGAAACAATCACTTTCAATACCAGCAGCAGACTACCAGTTAACTCCCTGGTGAGCAGTAGCTTTACTCCAGTGATCTAATGAGCAACTAGATTGCTAACATTCTGAATTTATGGCAGATGTGAGACATCTGAATGCCTTCTTGATGGAATCAAAGTAAAAAACTAAAAGCATTTCTTACTGAGGAGACTGCAGTAAATGAAGAAATTAGGAAACTTCATAACAAAGAAGTCTTCCAAGATGGCCACCAGTGAAAAAAGAGCCCAAATGTAGCACAAATATTACCCAGATGTAGCCCACATATAGCCCAATGACAAAAGTGTGCAAAACACTTTTTATTTTTAGTTTTTTTGCAGTTTTATGTAGTGCAGACTGGTCAGGTATTGGAGCATTGCATCTTAAAACATGACCCCCTACACTACAAAAACACCACTGCACTACCTTAAACCCTAAAACACTACCCCCAGCACGACCCCCTACACTACACAAGCACCACTGCACTATCCTAAACCCTAAAACACTACCCCCAGCACGACCCCCTACACTACCCAAACACCACTGCACTAACCTAAATCCTAAAACACTACCACCAGCACGACCACCTACACTACCCAAACACCACTGCACTACCCTAAAACATGACCCCCTATACTACACAAACACCAATGCACTACCCTAAACCCTAAAACACTACCCCCAGTACGACCTCCTACACTACACAAGCACCACTGCACTACCCTAAACCCTAAAACACTACCCCCAGCACGACCCCCTACACTACACAAACACCACTGCACTGCCCTAAACCCTAAAACACTACCCCCAGCACGACCCCCTACACTACCCAAACACCACTGCACTAACCTAAATCCTAAAACACTACCCCCAGCATGACCCCCTACACTACCCAAACACCACTGCACTACCCTAAAACATGACCCCCTACACTACACAAACACCACTGCACTACCCTAAACCCTAAAACACTACCCCCAGCACGACCCCATACACTACACAAGCACCACTGCACTACCCTAAACCCTAAAACACTACCCCCAGCACGACCCCTACACTACCCAAACACCACTGCACTAACCTAAATCCTAAAACACTACCCCCAGCACGACCCCCTACACTACCCAAACACCACTGCACTACCCTAAAACATGACCCCCTACACTACACAAACACCACTGCACTACCCTAAACCCTAAAACACTACCCCCAGCACGACCCCATACACTACACAAGCACCACTGCACTACCCTAAACCCTAAAACACTACCCCCAGCACGACCCCCTACACTGCCCGAACACCACTTCACTGCCCTAAACCCTGAAACACCACCCCTAGCACGACCCCCTACACTGCCAGAACACCACTGCACTGCCCTAAACCCTGAAACACCACCCCCTTCACGACCGCCTACACTGCCCGAACACCACTGCACTGCCCTAAACCCTGAAACACCACCCCCAGCATGACCCCCTACACTGCCCGAACACCACTGCACTGCCCTAAACCCTGAAACACTACCCCCAGCAAGACCCCTAAACTGCCCGAACACCACTGCACTGCCCTAAACCCTGAAACATCACCCCCAGCAAGACCCCCTACACTGCCCGAACACCACTGACCTAAACCCTGAAACACCACCCCCAGCACGACCCCCTACACTGCCCGAACACCACTGCACTGCCCTAAACCCTGAAACACTACCCCCAGCATGACCCCCTACACTGCCCGAACACCACTGCTCTGCCCAAAACCCTGAAACACCAGCCCCAGCACGACCCCCTACACTGCCCGAACACCACTGCACTGCCCTAAACCTTGAAACACCAGCCCCTGCATGACCCCCTACACTGCCCGAACACCACTGCACTACCCTAAACCCTGAAACATCACCCCCAGCACGACCCCCTCCACTGCCCGAGCACCACTGCACTGCCCTAAACCCTGAAACACCAGCCCCAGCTTGACCCCCTACACTGCCCGAACACCACTGCACTGCCCTAAACCCTGAAACACCAGCCCCAGCACGACCCCTACACTGCCCGAACACCACTGCACTGCCCTAAACCGTGAAACACCAGCCTCAGCACGACCCCCTACACTGCCTGAACACCACTGCACTGCCCTGAACCCTGAAACACCAGCCCCAGCACAACACCCTACACTGCCCGAACACCACTGCACTGCCCTAAACCCTGAAACACCACCCCGTGCATGACCCCCTACACTGCCCGAACACCACTGCACTGCCCAAAACCCTGAAACACCACCCCCAGCGCGACCCCCTACACTGCCCGAACACCACTGCACTAAACCCTGAAACACCACCCCTGCACAACCCCCTACACTGCTCGAACACTACTGCACTGCCCTAAACCCAGAAACACCATCCCCAGCACGACCCCTATACTGCACGAACACCACTGCACTGCCCTAAACCCTGAAACACTACCCCCAGCAAGACCCCCTACACTGCCCGAACACCACTGCACTGCCCTAAACCCTGAAACATCACCCCCAGCAAGGCCCCCTACACTGCCCGAACACCACTGCCCTAAACCCTGAAACACCACCCCCAGCAAGACCCCCTACACTGCCCGAACACCACTGCCCTAAACCCTGAAACACCAGCCCCAGCACGACCCCCTACACTGCCCGAACACCACTGCACTGCCCTAAACCCTGAAACACCACCCCCTGCACGACCCCCTACACTGCCCGAACACCACTGTATGCCCTAAACCCTGAAACCCCACCCCCAGCATGACCCCCTACACTGCCAGAACACCACTGCACTGCCCTAAACCCTGAAACACCACCCCCTGCATGACCCCCTACACTGCCCGAACACTACTGCACTGCCCTAAACCCTGAAACACCACCCCCAGCACGACCCCCTACACTGCACGAACACCACTGTACCGCCCTAAACCCTGACACACTACCCCCAGCAAGACCCCCTACACTGCCCGAACACCACTGCCCTAAACCCTGAAACACCACCCCCAGCAAGACCCCCTACACTGCCCGAACACCACTGCACTGCCCTAAACCCTGAAACACCACCCCCAGCAAGACCCCCTACACTGCCCGAACACCACTGCACTGCCCTAAACCCTGAAACACCACCCCCAGCACGACCCCCTACACTACCCAAACACCACTGCACTGCCCAAATCCCTGAAACACCAGCCCCAGCACGGCCCCTACACAGCCCGAACACCACTGCACTGCCCTATACCCTGAAACACCAGCCCCAGCACGACCCCCTACACTGCCCGAACACCACTGCACTGCCCTAAACCCTGAAACACCACCCTCAGCATGACCCCCTACACTGCCCGAACACCACTGCACTGCCCTAAACCCTGAAACACCAGCCCCAGCACGACCCCGTACACTGCCCGCACACCACTGCACTGCCCTAAACCCTGAAACACCAGCCCCAGCACAACCCCGTACACTGCCCGAACACCACTGCACTGCCCTAAACCCTGAAACACCAGCCCCAGCACGACCGCCTACACTGCCCGAAAACTACTGCACTGCCCTAAACCCTGAAACACCACCCCCAGCAAGACTACCTACACTGGCCGAACACCACTGCACTGCCCTAAACCCTGAAACACCACCCCCTGCACGACCCCCTACACTGCCCAAACACTACTGCACTGCCCTAAACCCTGAAACACCACCCCTCAGCACGACACCCTACACTGCCCAAACACCACTGCACTGCCCTAAACCCTGAAACACCACCACAGCATGACCCCCTACACTGCCCGAACACCACTGCACTAAACCCTGAAACACCACCCCCTGCACGACCCCCTACACTGCCCGAACACCACTGCACTGCCCTAAACCCTGAAACACCAGCCCCTGCATGACCCCCTACACTGCCCGAACACCACTGCACTGCCCTAAACCCTGAAACACCACCCCCAGCACGACCCCCTATACTGCACGAACACCACTGCACTGCCCTAAACCCTGAAACATCACCCCCAGCACAACCCCCTACACTGCCCGAACACCACTGCACTGCCCTAAACCCTGAAACACCACCCCCAGCACGACCCCTATACTGCACGAACACCACTGCACTGCCCTAAACTCTGAAACATCACCCCCAGCACAACCCCCTACACTGCCTGAGCACCATTGCTCTGCCCTAAACCCTGAAACACTAGCCCCAGCACGACCCCCTACACTGCCCGAACACCACTGCACTGCCCTAAACCCTGAAACACCACCCCCAGCACGACCCCCTACACTGCCCGAACACCACTGCACTGCCCTAAACCCTGAAACACCAGCCCCAGCAAGACCACCTACACTGCCCGAACACCACTGCATTGCCCTAGACTCTGAAACACCAGCCCCAGCAAGACCCCCTACACTGCCCGAACACCACTGCACTGCCCTAAACCCTGAAACACCAGCCCCAGCATGACCCCCTACACTGCCCGAACACCACCTCACTGCCCTAAACCCTGAAACACCAGCCCCAGCACGACCCCCTACACTGCCCGAACACCACTGCACTGCCCTAAACCCTGAAACACCAGCCCCAGCACGACCCCCTACACTGCCCGAACACCACTGCACTGCCCTAAACCCTTAAACACCAGCCCCAGCACCACCCCCTACAATGCCCGAACACCACTGTATTGCCCTAAACCCTTAAACACCACCCCCTGCACCGCCCCCTACACTGCCCGAACACCACTGCACTGCCCTAAACCCTGAAACACCACCCCCTGCACGACCCCCTACACTGCCCGAACACCACTGCACTGCCCTAAACCCTGAAACACCACCCCCTGCACCACCCCTATACTGCCCGAACACCACTGCACTGCCCTAAACCCTGAAACACCACCCCCAGCATGACCCCCTTTACTGCTCGAACACCACTGCACTGCCCCAAACCCTGAAACACCACCCCCAGCATGACCCCCTACACTGCCCGAACACCACTGCCCTAAACCCTGAAACACCACCCCTGCACGACCCCCTACACTGCCCGAACACCACTGCACTGCCCTAAACCCTGAAACACCACCCCCTGCACGACCCCCTACACTGCCCGAACACCACTGCACTGCCCTAAATCCTGAAACACCACCCCCAGCAAGACCCCCTACACTGCCCGAACACCACTGCACTGCCCTAAACCCTAGAACACTACCCCCAGCATGACCCCTACACTACCCGAACACCAGTGCACTACCCTAAACCCTAAAATACTCCCCCCAGCACGACCCCCTACACTACCCGAACACGACTGCACTGCCCTAAACCCTTATACACTCCCCCAGCATGACCCCCTACACTACCCGAACACCACTGCACTGCCCTATACCCTAAAACACTCCCCCAGCACGACCCCCTACACTACCTAAACACCACTGCACTGCCCTAATCCCTAAAACACTACCCCCAGCACAACCCCTACACTACCCAAAGACCACTGCACTACCCTAAACTCTAAAACAATACCCCCGCACGACTCCCTACACTACCCAAAGACCACTGCACTACCCTAAACCCTAAAAATACAAGACCTCCTACACTACACAAACACCACTGCACTACCCTAAACCCTAAAACACTACCCCCAGCACGAACCCCTACACTACCCAAACACCACTGCACTACCCTAAACCCTAAAACACTACCCCCAGCAGTACCCCCTACACTACCCAAACACCATTGCACTACCCTAAACCCTAAAATCCTAAAACACTAACCCCAGCACGACCCCCTACACTACCCAAACACCACTGTACTACCCTAAACCCTAAAACACTCCCCCAGCACGACTCCCTACACTACCCAAACACCACTGCACTACCCTAAACCTACCCCCAGCATGACCCCCTACACTACACAAACACCACTGCACTACCCTAAACCCTAAAACACTACCCCCAGCACGACCCTCTTCACTACCTAAACACAACTGCACAATTTGTTACAGGCGTTGCAACGCAGGCCTGTGGTGCTTACTGGAAGTACCTGGTGGGCTGGTTGGGCCCCAGGGACTCTCAGGATTCAAGGTGACCTAATCCCCCAACTTAAAACGCGCCACCGGGCGCGTATGCACAGTGGTGAAGGGAGGGGGCGGGGCCTCAGGTGACATGTGCACAAACACGCCCTGTGGTGCGTTTTAAGTTGGGGAGTTAATTCCCTTTGAATCCTGGGGGCCAACTAGCCCACCAGGTACCTTCAGTAAGCACAACAGAGGTGCGTTGCAGAGAGGTGAAAAAGGTGCGTGGCCTCGCAACGCCTCTCTGCAACTCAGCTCTGTGGTCCTAACTGTAGGTACCTGGGGGGCTAGTTGGACCCCAGGGACCCTCAGGATTCAAGGGGACTTAATCCCGAAACTTAAAACGCGCCATGGGGCAGCGTTTGCACACATGTCACCTCAGGCCCCCTCCCTTCACCCCTGTGCAAACGTGCACTGGCTCTGGTTAGTCAGAGTCAGTTACCACCAGTACCCGTCTGAAAAAGTTGTGGGCACAGGATGATTTTGCAACAAGGCCTCTTTCTGCTCCTCTGTTGGTTCTTTCTGCACATCTTTTGCTTCTTTCTGTGCGTTTTTCTTCTTTCTTCACATGTTCTACCTCTGTTGGCATAGTTAGAAACTAGCATTTAAAAAACCTTTGAAATTCACTTAAAAAATCATAGTTTTCAGGCACGTTATAGTTAGAAATTAGCATTTAAAAAACCTTTGAAATTCACTGAAAAAACCATAGGTTTCAGGCACGTTATAGTTAGAAATTAGCATTTAAAAAACCTTTGAAATTCACTGAAAAAACCATAGGTTTCAGACACGTTATAGTTAGAAATTAGCATTTAAAAAACCTTTGAAATTCACTGAAAAAACCATAGGTTTTAGGGACAGTTATAGTTAGTTGGACATTGCACTCGTACAAAACCCGTGAAATTCCCCTGTTATAGTTAGTTCAGCTAACTATAACTCGCGCCCATAATGCACTGCTGATGACGTCACATATTACATCACTCATGACATGGTCAGTGACATCACTGATGACATCACTGATGACATCTCAAATGACATCACTGATGACATCATCCATGTGATAATTTCATGCATCTTCTCACACCCTAATATAACTTTTGATACACCCACTCTAAATTACAGACTGCCATTCTCAAAACCATAGACACTCCAACACCAAAAACTACATACCCACTCACTGATTCTTAGGTCTACACACACATCCACTCACTCACCTGTACAGTCACTCATACTTACAATCACTCAGTATAGGACTATCATATGCACTCATACACCTATATAAAGACTCACACACCGCCACTCATCCATAGAGGTACTCACACACCTAGTCAGTCATGCAAAAAATAAATCACACACCCATTTACTCACCTATACAGTTATACACACACCAGCTCACTTACTCATACAAATACTAGCACATTCTTACGCTCTTATACAATAACTGATACAAGCACACATGCATCCATACAGCCACTCTCACAATAACACACTCTCACTTATAGCCATTTAAATATTCTAACACACATATATACTGCCTTTTACATATGTAGTTACTCGCACATGTACCACTGAGATACACATTCACTTACTAACACACCCATACACACACTCACCCACCCAAGCAGTCCATCACAGATGCACTCTTGAAATCATGCACCCAGTGAATCACCCACTCACACATCTATGTATAGAGTCACACACACCCCACCCACACAAACACTCAGGCAGCCATACAGATACTCAGAGAACCAATCAATAACCCATATAGACACTCATGTAGCTATTCGCAAATCCATGCATCCACTTACACACCAACAAGCAGACGGATACAGACATTCACACAGTTTAGTCACTAACCCATGCATTCAGTAAGATACGTTTAATCACTCACTTGTAGAGTCAGTCACTCACTTACTAAATCATCCATTCAGACACGTATACACCCACTCATTCTTCAATACCCCTTTCCCTATATATATTAAACATATTTAAACTTTACAGAAACACACAGTCACTGGATGATGTCATCAGTGATGTCATCAGTGATGTCATCAGTGATGTCATCAGTGATGTCATTTGAGATGTCATCAGTGATGTCATCAGTGATGTCACTGACCATGTCATGAGTGATGTAATATGTGACGTCATCAGCAGTGCATTGCGGGGGTGCGAGTTATAGTTAGCTGAACTAACTATAACAGGGGAATTTCACGGGTTTTGTACGAGTGCAATGTCCAACTAACTATAACTGTCCCTAAAACCTATGGTTTTTTCAGTGAATATATATATATATATATATATACATATATATATATATATATATATATGCAAAGGACTCCGTCTGGAACTTCTAAATTAATCCTGGAAAGATGAACACGGACCCAAAAGTTAAGTGCAAGGTTGTTTATTGTATCCAAACACCCCAGCTCCTGGCCTGCCACTCCTTCGACAGGACCTCCAGGCACGGACCTCATAAACACCTCCAATAAATTCAAACAACTCCGATGTTATAAGGATGCAGTGCCAACATTTATTGCAATGATTTCCTCCAAAGCTGTTCAGGCATAGTGCCTGCCATGACGCGTTTCAATCGCCTCACGCGAGCTTGATCACATGACGCGCCACATGACAGGGAACAAATAAATACAAAGTGCGCACTAATGGCCTTAGAAAACTGTTTGCCACGTTAGTGAAATTAAAAGACAGACTGCACAATCGCAGGTCATCAATGAAAGTTTGAAACATGATGTAAATCCAAGGTGTAAAAAACTATGTACATATGACGATAAACAAGAGAAATCAGACACGATGTGCAAATACGTAAGGCTGTTTCAAATAAGCATATGGTTGCTAGAATCGTCAGATATCCTACTCGCATCTATGCAACACGAAAAGGATACATATTTCAACAACAGAATCTCAAATAATTATATTGTTCAGGATTAGATTTAAAGTGCTAGTGCTGTATAACATACCCCCATTAAAATTCCAAAATTGACATTAAATGTAACAATACAATGGGATAATGAGGTATCATAGACCACTGTTGCCTGAAATGTTATAAATAATGAGAGATAAAAACTGTAGATAAAGTGCAAGTGCTTATTTCTCTAATTGTTAATCCATGTTGTACATAAACAAGATACAAAGTTCAAATGCAAAATGCCACAACCTATTTGATCTGACGGTCCAAATATTTGGCATATCAAAGGACACTATCTTTCATTGATTACATCATTATGAAAATCAAATCTTGAGACGTAATACTCTAATTAGAGCAGTCTGTAATATAAAGTGCCGTGCTGTGTGCAAAAAAAAAGCAAATAACCCGTGCAAAAAGTGCTGTGCAACTTGCAATTTTCATAGCAGCATGTACCAATTATCCAAGCCTGAATAATATTAAAGTGCAAGTGCCACTAAATAACAGAGCACAGAGAGATGATAAAAACTTACTATTTACAAATAAACATCATACAGGTAAATTCATATGTTCTTGAGGAAGTAAGAGCCATAATTATACTAATACCTTACACAACCTTACTGATTCAGGTGCACATATAACTAGAGGAAGTTGTGCATGTCCTCGCTGGTGTTAAGACCATTGGGCATTTTAGTATCCAGAGCCAGTATAAAATGGGTTTCTAGTTGACGCAGGCTTTTTTCTCGGTTCCCACCCCGTCCGGAAATGGGAACAGCCCCTAGCACAGAATACTCCAAATCTTTGAGTTTATTCTGGTGTACCAATTTAAAATGTCTGGCAACAGGATAATTTGGATCGGAATTAACAATTGCCCGCACATGTTGTAGAATCCGTTTATGTACAGGGAGCTTAGTGCTCCCTATATACTCAAGGCCACAAGTACAATGTAACTTATAAATTGCAAACTCGGTGCGACAGGTCAAATATTCCTTAATTTGAATCTTTTTGTCACAAAATGCAGTCACATAGTGTGTTGTATTAGTCGCAAAAGTGCACGCACGACACGAGTTACATTTGAAAAAACCCATTTTAGTGAGCCAAGTGCTCTTAGGTGTTATCTCAGGACTTGTTTTAACTAGGGCATCCCTCATGGAGGGTGCCCTCCTGAATGTAATAGCAGGCAGAATAGGTAATATGGGTCTTAGCGTTATATCAGTTAGTACTATTGGCCATTGTGCATAGATTATATTACGGATTCTGCGCTCCTGTTGACTATAAGTAGTGATAAGTCTAATATTTCGTTTGTCATTATCAATTTCAGCAGTGGGGCAAACTGAAGCTGAAACACGGTCTCTTTTAGATATTAGCAGCTCATCTCTAGAAAGATCATTAGCTTTGTTCAAGGCCTGAACCAACAAGGACTTCTTATAGCCCCGGTCTAAAAAGCGACGCAATGCCTCTTGCTGACATTCTTGTGAATCAGTATTTAAACTACAAATACGGCGAATTCTCACGAACTCGCCGTATGTTATGCTCCTGATTAGGTGGCGGGGATGCGAGCTCTCAGCGTGCAAAATCGAGTTGCCCGCAGTTAGTTTGCGGTGCAACTTCGTATGAATCCTACCCCCTCTTATATAGAGGAGAACATCTAAACATTTGACACTAAAATCATCAATGGTAGCAGTAAACCTAAGATTTTGCTCATTCGAGTTAATGGATGTTACAAACTCAGTTGCTGCCTCTCTACTTCCATCCCAGATTAAACAGATGTCATCAATATACCGCCAGTAATACTTGACATGTGTTTGCCAGTCCACCCCATGCTTGGCCCTGAGGACATGCTCCTCCCACCAGCCAACATGGAGACATGCATAGCTGGGGGAGAAGCATGCCTCCATAGCCACACCTCTGAGCTGTTGATATGCTTTCTGATTGAATAAAAAATAGTTGTTAAAAAGGCAAAGCTCTAGCATAGTGATTAGCATGCAGTTGTGTTCTTTCATACTAATGTCTCTAGAGTCCAAATAGTATTTAATTGCAGCCAATCCATCAGAGTGATTAATGCTTGTATACAATGATTCTATGTCCATAACTACAAGCAAATAATTTGGTTGTAATATCACATCATTATAGGGGTGGGCGTAGTTCGCGAAGTAGCGCTACGCGAAGCTACGCGGAGTGCACTTCGCACTACGCGAGCTACGCATAGCACTACGCGAACTGCGTAGTGCGCTGTTCGCGATGATTGCACAGTGCCGGATGCTTGTCCGCACTGTGCAATCATTGAAAACGGCATCTTGCACAGTGCGAGCTGTCTTTTACTGCCGCTCGAGTAGATTTTTACTCGAGCAGCAGCTTTCTCAACGCGGACTGGTAGTTTCTCATCGCGAGCGGTCGCGAGCATACGCGACCACTCGCAATGAGAAACCTGACCTCCCCGCGTTGAGAATCTCGCCGGAGGTTTATTTTCCACGCTCGCGATCGGCAACTTGATGTTGCTGATCGCGAACGAGGAAAAGTCTCGCCGGGATGTCATTTTGCTTGCTCGCGGTCGCCAACTTGACGTTGAGGACCGCGAGCAAGCAAAATGACCGCTGCACTACGCTACGCTACGCGTGTTTGCACTGTGCTACGTGCAATTCGCGTAGTGCGAAGTAGCGCAAACTTCGCAAACTACGCGAGCGTAGCGTAGTTTTCCGCCCAGGCCTACATCATTAATCTTTCTCAGAAAATCGGAGGTGTCCTTCACATAGGATGGTAAAGTGATGACATGAGGCTGTAAAAAGTAGTCCACATATTTTTAAATTCTTTCCAACATACTCTTCTGGGCCGAAATAATGGGCCTTCCTGGAATCGGGACTGTCTTTTTATGAACCTTAGGGAGGAAGTAGAGGATGGGGATGACAGGATGATCCACTACTAAGAAATTCAATTCGTCTTTCGTTAAGAGGCCCTGCCTCTTCCATTGTGAGAGGCATTTACCCACTTTCTCTTGAACCAACCGAATTTCCTGTTTAGAAGATTTTCTATAACACAGGACATCCGACAAATGACGGTTAGCTTCAGCCAGATATTGTTTTTTGGGCCACAGTACAACGTTACCGCCTTTGTCGGATTTGTTTATGATGATATCGTGATTGTCTTTCAACTTGTTGATCAGAGTGTAGTATTGGGCATTTTTTAAATTCCTGCGATGTTGATTTGTCATCAAATATATATATATATATTTGCATGTTATTTTGCCTGTTTCGTTTCACATCTGGGAAAGTCTTTCTGTTAGAGAGTGTTGTAATAATAAAACCCCACACTTCATTTTGAAACTGCCTTTTGAAAGTGAATTTGCCTCATTTTGTGAGTACTGAGTCTCTTTTCCAAGTGTTCCTTCTTGCTTTACCAAGTGCCTCATCATGGGACTGCTGAATTTCTTTTATTTTGTAGTGAAAAGCAAGATGCCCTTTCACAAGGAACAAATCAGCACACAAAATAGTTCCCTTCATTGCTAGGAGTACTATGGCAATGTGTGCTTTTTTTGAGACCATAACATCATTTTTGTTTTTAGCCAATATTTTTGTTTAGATTGCTGAGGGCCTGGCAACTTTCTAAACAATAAAGTTTTTCAAAAACCATGACAAGACAAGAATTGCCAAAAGCTGGCTGGCAAAGCCAGATCTATTGGCTTTGTCATTGCTTGTTTAGTTGGTGATTGCTTTGAAATCTCATACACCTCTTAAAGACCGCTACAGCAGCTGTGCCTGCAGTACTTGCAACCTTACCTTCAGAAGGAGAGCAGCTGCTGGGCTGAGTGAGTGAGGGTCTTGTCTGGGATGTGGGTCTCAAGAGTTCTAGAATGCTCTGGAGTGCAGCATGTAACCGCTTACTACTGAAAGCCGTGGATTGGCATCAGCAAGTAGAACACATGGAGACTGATTCGCTAATGCATTTACAAGTATGTAAAAGTGTACTACAGGAGTACTTATTACATGCCATTGTAAATCGGTTGTGAAATGTTCAATCACCCCATTAGTAAATCTGCAAAGAAAGCATGGTATTTTCTTTTTCCATTAACTGTTTATAAATATTCACTGAATATTCACATTTTATTCCGATTTTAGGTATTTTGAGGCCAGTTCACAAAGGTGCATAAGAATATGTGAAAAAGTACTGCAGGAGTACTACTGTAACTACTCCAAAATGCCTTTGTGAATAGCACCCCATAGAATGCTGGGATTTTGCCACCAGGCCAGAGTTGATAATCAAGAAACAAAAGTTTACAGTATACCACTGCTATGCACAACTTGCTTGCTGCTGCTTCTCTTCATTACAGCCATGCAGGAAGAACTAGAGAGAATAAAATAGCCACATGGGTGCAGCGTTCATGGTTTTTTTCCCTCCGGCCCCGTAGGTGACAGAATCACCAAAGGCAGCATTTTAAAAAATGAGATTGGTATATTTAAAAGAAATCACAGACATGGTGGTCTGCTGACCCCAGCAGGCCAATATCCCTGTGATGGCAGCAAATTACAATTTGCGACCTACCTCATTAACATTCATCAAGTAGGTTGAATTGCAATGACTACGATTCAGCATTTTGTGAACCGACCTATTATTACATAGGTCGGTTCTTAAAACACCAGTGCATTTGGTAAAAGTTGGTGCACAAATTGCAACCCCTTTTACCAAATGCATTCTTAGTACATCTGGCCCTTTGCAACCAATTGCTTCTAGGCAATTATTTTTTTATACCAAACAATGAACCCATTAATTAAGTTGAATGTAGTGTATTTTTAAGTATATGTCTACCAGCTGGTGATGTTCTATTCCTATTTGTGAGACACTGTATGGGTAATTACATAAAATAAGTCTAAATGTTTATGATCTCTCCAAAAGCACTGGATCAGAGACACCCGAAACATTAACCCACTCATGATGGCTACTATCAATAATTACAACTTGCTCCCTCCCTCCACTGTGTCTGATGCTCAGAACCTCACTGATCACTACTTCAACTCCATGCCCAAAATCATGGATCCTGTTGCCCTCAAACAACTTCGGAGACCCTTGACCAAAAGATACAACCCCTGGTTTAACTGTGACCTTAATGAGGAATGACAAGGCCTCAGACTTGATGAAGTAACATGGCGACATACCCCCTCGCTGTCTAACCTCAAACTTCTACGACATAAATGGAACGCCTACAATAGGCATATTAGACACTCCAAAGCAAATTTATTCCATAATCAACTCGATACAGCAACCAATTGACTGAAAAAACTGTTTGAAATGATCAAGAATCATCCATTCCCCAATAATCATTGCTCCACCCTCAGATTTCAAATCCCCTCCATACTGCAAAAATGTTGCCGCCTTCTTTGTTGAGAAAATAAAAACTAATATTCACAGATATTCAGACCACTCTGAAGCTCTCACCTCCCGAACCCCTCACGCACCCCATCCCGATTGACTCAGACAAATGCATGAGAACTTCTCCCAACTCATCCAAGAACAATGCCACCTGGTCATGTTTCAATACCCTCAATGAACTTGACATCTCCAAACATCTATCCTCCCTGAAATACTCCAACCACTTCAACGATCCCCTTTCCTCCAAACTCCTCAATGAGTCCACTCACCTCCTAATCCCCCTATGGACTAGAATTATCAATGTCTCACTCACCCAAGGCTCCATACCTGTTTGTCTAAAAAGTGGCCAGGTTACCCCAGTCCTAAAAAACACAACGCCGATCCCAACAACTACAGCCCTATCTCTAACATCCCTACTCTGGCCAAACTCCTGGAAAAATGTCTCCTACAACTTCGCAATCACATAGAGCATATCCAACTCCTCGACCAATATCAATCTGGTTTCAGGCCAAGCCACAGCACCGAAACTGCCTCGGTCCACATAATTGACAATGCTCTACGTTCACTCGACCAGAATGAATCTTGCTTACTTATCTTTCTCGACCTATCAGCGTCGTTCGACACTGTCAATCACAAAAACTCTACTAAACCTTCTAGAACACAGGATGGCTGTCACTGGTACCTTACTCAGATGGTTCTCCTCATTCCTTCACAATAGATCACAGATCTTATTTAACTACGGGGCATATTACCAAGGATTTGCGATAATTATCGCAAAGCGCGCTTAGCGCTGTTTTTTTATCGCCGGCTATCGCTGGATTTCATCGCGGAGATAACGCGTTATTATCAACGCTTATCTCCAAGGCGATAAAAATCCAGGGATAGTGGCAAACCCAGCAATAGCGCGAGAAATCCAGCGATAAATTCACTGCGCTAATGGAAAGCTTGCTAATAGGCAGGTGAGGACTTAACCTTACAATCCACCTCCCATTGACAAGATGGTTAAGTCAAGTTTTTATCAGGTGTTAAATTCCAGCGATAATCGCGGTTAGCGCGACTTTTTATCGCTTCGCGGGCATTGATAATAGGGGAAGTTGTGTTTGCGACTGTTTGCAGTTGCTTTTAGTTGGGAACGCCTACTTTGCATGTCATTAGCGATAACGCTGACATGCAAAGCGGCACCAAAACGGTCGCTTTCGCCATAAAGCTGTCGCTAACAGCTGTTAGCGACAGCTTGCTAATAGGGCGATAGAAATATCGCCGCTTTAGCGGCAAACAGTGCCGCTAAAGCGGCGATACCGCCCTTGCTAATATGCCCCTACTTGCTTTATGATTAGTCACCAGTGATGCTCGGCGTTCCCTCAAGGCTCTACTCTCTCTCCGACTCTATTTAACCTTTACATGGAGCCACTAACTGAAATCCTCACACTCTCTCACAACTTTTACCACATGTATGCAGATGATACTTAACTCTACATAAATTACATCTCCCATTGACATCAAAACCCTAAATAACAACTTGACAAAAACACAACATTGGCTGATCTGTAACCATCTCAAACTAAATGCCCTCAAAGCTGAAGTTTTACTGATCTCACCGCCAAGTATAGCTTCTTGTGTTAAAGATTGGCTCCCACATCTTACTGCCCTGAACTGTACCCCACACATCATTGACTCAGCAAAAATCCCTTAGAATAACCTTGGACTCTACCCTCTCCATGCTAAAAAAATATTAGTACCACATCCAGAGGAGCTAATCATCAACTACATACACTAAGGAAATTAAAAATGTCCTTCCTACAGCTGATTTCAAAACAGCAGTTGAAGCTCTTGCGATATTGAAATTAGACTATGGCAGCGTAACCTTGTGGGCTTTCCGAAAATCAATCATCTTCTCCTGAAGGCTACCTTGAACGCTGCTGCAAGGCTCATCACTGGCTCTAAAAAAAGGATCACATCATCCCTGACCTCCACTCCCTAAAATGGCTACCTTGTGAGGTTAGGATACATCTCAAAATTGCCTATATGACCCACAAAGCGCTACACCCCATCCTACCTGACCCAGAAATTGCCTGTATAACCCACAAAGCTCTACACCCCATCCTACCTGACCCAGAAATTGACCCTATCGGGCAGGACCAGATCGTCTAGAAGCACAAGCTCCCTACTACTTAAACCACAAAAACGTAACAAAAAGAAAACCTACAATTGATCCTTCTCTGGAATGGCCCCAAGAATCTGTAACTCTCTCCCTCTGATGAGTAGACGCCACTCGTCCACAACCACCTTCAGAAAGAAAGTTAAGCTCCTACTATCTAGGAGATTCCTCTCACACTGAGGTCACACCTCCCCCTCATTGCCATCTATCACCAGCTTCCCTGTTGTTTCCATTCTATCACGCCGTCACCTACAACAATGCGATCCACACTGGCCCTTCTGCTTTCCATACCTCTACACACTGACTTGACCGGACTTCCTATCCTGCTTACATCAGCTCTTTTTTCGTTTATATTTTATTTGTATCTACTTTCTTCTTGTCAAACACCATTGGTAATGTAACCCGATCACCTTGTGTATCTCATCTACCCTTCGTTTTCCTGATAAGCGCTCTGGCACTTGCTTGGGTCTTGTTCACACTATATAAAATTCTAAAAATAAAATAAATACATGCCATTTCATTAATCGTTTCCTTTTATACTTTGCTTAATATAGCCCTTTTTTTCAAGGACAAATTCTCCTACCACTGCTAATAAAAGGTAGATGGACAACATCTTTTAGCTTGTTGTTGCTAATTATTAGGAAAGTGTTCTTTGAATTTGTCAAGGAAACTCTTGGTAATTGCAGCAGTTTGCAGAATTGCTTAATATTCTGATCCCGATAGCAAAATTATATTTCAAATTATTATTTTGGAGCATTTAATTGTTTCACAAACAGCTGCTCAGCAAGCGTTTTCTCAGTAGGAAATATGTTATTGCGCATAATGCATTACAAAGAGAGCGCCATTATTGAAATCTAAGGATTTTTAGATTTAGACAAATACAATGGTGCCATTGTTATGGTTTAGAAGATTACACAGTTGGAGGGAACAATGAACAATGCATCCTATATATAAATTCAAGACCTTGCAGCAGAAACTGTGGCTTGGTATATTTAGAAATGTTATTGAACAATATGTCCAAGGACAGAGATTTCTTTCCCATTATATGTATTATAGATATTGATGCAGATTATATTATGCATTGACATATTTTAGTATGAATAGTAATGCTTATATTATCAATAGCATGTAAAATAAATATGATTAACTAAAATCTACATGGTATACACAATGTTGATAGGACAATCCATCATATTAGACACATAGGCGTGAATGCATTTATGTGCTTTGTTAGGGGTGGTAGATTTGCACATGTGTGTTTTTTAGAATGTACCTTGAGCCTGAATCACTCTGGGCTACAGAATACAACACAACCCAAGATAAATTATTAGATCAGGATGATGACCCAACTTTTAAATAAAATACATGAAGCTCCAATGTGTTAAAACACTTCACAGCCTTTGCAACCTTTAATTGATGATATCATTCCAAGACATATCGATCTCAAGAAAAAACATCTCTTTTTTGCTGGGTTGTCCTGCTTTGATATACTTTCGGCATTGCCTATGCCTCCTCGATGAGTTCATGCCTAGGGACCCCAATGGTTTGGTGCCCAGTTCATCCTCAATACTTTGCCTTTGGCACAGACTGAGGGGCATATTAGCAAGAACGGCGTTAAAATTATCGCCGCTTTAGCGGCAGGAAACTGCCGCTAAAGCAGTGATAATGGGCTTGATAATATGCCCTTGAGAATACCAATAGAAGCCCATGTTCTGCTGTGATCCTGGGCTTCTATTGGAATTCTCAAGGGCATATTATCAAGCCCATTATCGCCGCTTTAGCGGCAGTTTCCTGCCGCTAAAGCGGCGATAATCTTAACGCCGTTCTTGCTAATATGCCCCTGAGTTTTGAAGGCTAACAGGATTTCCCCAAACTCAAACAAATGTCTTCAGATTGAATGCAGTTTCCAGCCCGTCACACGTGGTAGTTGGAAATGATGATTACCAACATTGAGTACATAATGTTTTGCAAATTTTTTAGGCAGGACACACCAGATGCACAGTTAGAATGGCCTCAGTCAATTCGGTGGCTGGCACGGATGGGTTTGCTATGGGTTTCAAAGACACCAAAGGCAAGAGAATATGGAATTACATTAATTATGGGTCAGTATGAATTCAGTCACTGCATAACCAACCCTACACTATGGACACATGGGTTATCTTGCATCTAATGTCATTTTGTAGGTATATTGCTGACTCTCTACTGTGCACTTCACACTCTGTCACTTGTTTGTTCTCATCAGTGGAAGACATTGCCGATGCTCTGATTCTTCATGTCTCCTCTGGCCAAACATACAATGAAAGCACATTCTTTCCCCATACAAAGCTAAATGAAACACTGGAGGGCACATTTACTAAACTTTCACACAAGGCAGGTGAGCAAGCAGAGTTGCTGTGCTGCCTTCTGTGACAGGGAGAGAGCAGAAATGATCCATATTTATAATGATATGGAACATTTCTTATCTCTCCTTGTGCCGGCGCACTGTGTGCAGCCTAACAGCAACACAGGCACCATTGCACCATAGTGCAAGGGTGCCGGCATTGTAGGTAGGATTGTTTTTGTGCAGGAAGGGACACCGTACATTTCTTTACAAACCCATGCAAGGCCACATAAATCAGGCCTTGCATGGCTTTTCAAATATTACTGAAGCTTTTGTGTTGTCCTTGCATTGCCTTGCATGCCGCAAGGATAGGATAGGATAGGATAGGATGAATATTTATAAAGCGCACTAAAACCAAAAGGTATCAGGGCGCTGGGCGAGACGGAAGAGAGACAACACAATGACTTCATAAACATGGGCCTGGATTTCTCGCTCTCTCCACAAACCACAGGAGAACCGAGCTTTCCATTGGCCAAATATTTTAGCACCTCTACATCCTTCAGGAGCTTTCCGAATTACTGAGGCCCCATTTCTTCACAAGAACGCAATTAGTTATTGATCATACTCACCAAATGTACATATGTCATTACCCAACAAGACTACCACTAATCAACCTATTAAAGAATTTGGTCTGTTTCTAAATGGCTCCTCTGTCCCCCCCACTCTCTCTCTCTCTCTCTCTCTCTCTCTCTCTCTCTCTCTCTCTCTCTCTCTCTCTGTATCTCTATCTGTGACATATCTCTCTCTCTCTCTCTCTCTCTGTCTCTCTTCCACATTTTCTTGATTCTTCGGAGCACACTTCCTCTAGCTGCTACCAGTAACAAGGTGTTTAATAATCTTGGGACTGCTGTTGCAATGTCCTTCTCCTGAGTACTCTCCAGGCACTATCTCTTCTTGCTATTTCTCATATACTTCCATCACTTGTACTCAGGTATGTATATATATATATATATCTTGTTCTCATATACCACCGTAGTCTTCTAGGTACTGTGACTCCAGATACTAAAGCTTCCTATTCAACCTCTGAAGGTTGGCTTTCTCAGGTAACCAACAACTGTAAAGAAAATAATTCTTATAAACCTTTTCTAACCAATATTCTACCTCAAACTTTCCCACCTGAACGGCATTCACATTGTCAACTCTTTCTTTCACAGAGATATTCTTCAGATCACAGTTTTTCTTCAAATTTAAGTTTTGTGAATTCACATAAACACCCATTAATTTTTCCTTTTTTAATTTTTGTGAAAATACTTCTTGTTCCTCCTCATTTTCTTGCTTCTGCTACAATGCCACTGTAACCCCCATCCATCCATATGTGTCCTCTTCCTTTTTGAGTGTTCCTGAGAACTTTCACCTGTATTCTTCCTCGGTGCACTTCCAGGATTGGCAGGTATGGAAGAACGCTGTCCGAAACCATTTTTATGGTTTCTTTTTCCCCCAGGGATAGTTATTTTCTCTTGTGTGAAAAACTATCTTCCCTTCGAATTCCATTATTTTTTTATATATAAAACCTCATTGTTAAATCTGTGTTCCAGTTTTACTGAAATTGAATCAACGTAACAGTAAACCGGTTTTGTTTTAATAAATAATTGAGCTATTGCACTTCCATTTTTTAAATCAAATTGCTAAAATACAGGTTTGTTGTAAAATGCAGACAACACTTACCCATCTTCTTTCTTATAACAAGGAATATAGAAATAAGCTAATTACTTTCTGTGAATCTTTATCACTCTATTTACTACTCTTTTTCGGCCTAATTCTTATAACATGAGAACAAGACATTTCTGACTCTTTGCCAATTAATTACTCATATTTGCATCACACGTAGTAACACCTTAGTAAAGACATATACGCCTCAGAAGAAATACAAGAGCTGGAACACAGGACTGTGACTTGGAAGAGAAGGATTCAGAGTAATGGAGATCATTGGTAAGTAATTAAGGTATCACCAATTTGCTTCTCTTCCATATTACAACCTTAGATTATGATGGCATACAAAGCCGAGGCAAATCTTTTGACAAAAGCTCTTCGGCTTCTACCACATATTCATCAATATCACAAAAGATGTAGAAACATTGGTTACAACAGTGTAGAGAGGGAGGCAAGACATTTTTCAATTATCTCCAACACCATGATAACAGAAGAAAATATATATTACATAATCATGACAACAATCACCTGCAGAGGAACAGCATTGTAAAATAGGTGAAAACAAAGCAAGACACCGTATGATTCTATCTAAATAATCATATATGAATAACCAAGGGATCAGGAGGTGCATTAGAAGATCAATAGTCACACGAACATATAGGGCCAGATTCTCAAAGTTAAACTTAAATGTTTGGTGTATACTTAGGCCAAACATCGAAGTTTATGACTTTTGAGGATTCATAAAGGGCATTTACGGGTACTATCTTTATGCCCGCATTTGGGGCAGAGATCCGCCCCCCGTGCGGACATAAAGATAGTACTCGTAAATGCCCTTTGTGAATTCCCACAGTTGTAAACTTAGACGTTTGGTCTAAGTTAAGACCAAACATCTAAGTTTAACTTTGTGAATTGGGCCCATAGAGTGGACATGTCTGAAAACCGCATCCCACTGGTCAAGTTAAGAAACCTCCTGAACAAGGGGAATAAAAGGAAAATAGGTGGCCTGTGCACAAATTGCATTTTGCAGTACGTTTAGTAGTACTACAAAAGTGCTGCTCACGAACCTCAAATGCTAGGGTCCAGAATGTCGCCGCCAGAACTCTTCTTGCTACGCCCAGTCGCTGCCCCACCTCTAGCACCATTCGGCGGCTACACTGGCTGCCAATGGAGAGGCGGTTGGAGTTTAAAACTTTAAATCTCTCTGCTTTGCTTTTAAGATCCTGAAATCCTCCACCTCTGGTATAATATCCGGCCTGCTCTCAACCTACACTCCTTCGCGCCATCTGCGCTCTACAGGCAAACATTTGGTCTCTATACCACGGGTGAAGAGGGCCCGCGCTGGTGGTCGCTCGTTCCGCGTTCTGGCTGCCAAGCTCTGGAATGATCTTCCGTCTCACATCCGGAGTATGGACAACTATCTATCCTTCCGTAAAGTGCTAAAGACCCATCTGTTCCCTCATTAGGTTCCCCTTCTTTTGTCCCACATGTCTTCCTTGGCCCTTTCTGTCTCCTCTTAGGAGGGATACTCGCAGTTTAGCCTCTATTTTGCTAAGCACCGGGACGCCCCGTAGCTGGGGCAGCTGCGCGCTCTACAAGCTATCTTAACATAACATAACTAACCTATGGGGGGAGGTTTACGCCTACGCCTATCCTATCTTTTCTATGTGGAAATCTCTGCACCACTGCTATGAAGATTTCCTCACACCTGCATATACATTTTATTAGCAAATGTGAGAGAGACGGGGGAGTGGCTGAAAAATGGAGAATAATTATACCTAAATTGGAAGGTATTAGGGAGATATACTGAGGCATTAAGGGAGAAATAGGAAGGGGTTTAGGAGGGGACATGCACCCACCCACAAAGGAGTAAGCACATTGCTCTTCACAAACTGTACTGCTAAATTCACAAGCGACCCAAAAAAAAAAACAGTTGTAAATGTACTCCAACTCAGCCCTGGAGTAATTCCAGCAAAACACATGGGGGCATATTAACAAGAGGCAGCGATAAGTATTGCTGACCGCGCTTAGCGCGTTTTTTTATCGCCGCCTATCGCTGGAACTTATCGCCAACCTAGCGCTGTATTAACAACGCTCAGCGCATTGGCGATAAGAATTCCAGCGATGGCGGGAAAAAGGGCGAACATCGCTGGAAATCCAGCGATGTTCACCTAAAAACGGCAAAAACCTTGCTGATACAACCCTGTGGTCGTAACCCAAGAATCCACCTCCCATGCAAAGTATGCCCAAGTCAGGATTTTAGCAGACGTTAAAATCCAGCGTTATTGGGCAGTTAGCGTGATTTTGTGTATCGCCACGGCGGCCGGGGCATTGTTGTAAATATCGCGAAGCCCGGTTAGCGATATTCTCCCGTGTAGTTTTGTCAGGCACGCCTCCTTTGCATATCATTAGCGTTGCGATGCTGGGCGTTTAGAAAACGGGCGCTGAGGCATGGAATCATGCGCTAGCGTGTCCTTGATGATAATGCGATAAAATTATCGCCGCGTTTCGCCCGAAAACAGACGCTAAAGCGGCAATAATTTTATCGCGGCCCCTTGATAATATGCCCCATGGTCACTCACAGGTAGTGCAACACCCTGCAATAGAAAATAATGGACACGGTGCACAGACAGAATATCGATGTTGGAATATCGATGTGCCAGAATATCGAGTATTTAATATCGAGGTGGCACAAGATCGACATGCAAGAATATCGTTGACCAGAATATCGACATGAAGGTAAGAAATATAATTTTTTTAAATATCGAAGTTAGTAATATCGTTAGCAAAAATATCGTTGTTATTAATATCAACATTTATTTTAGTGTTTTGTATTTTACTATGTGTGTTTTAAGTATGTGATGTAATTATTTTGTATAAGTATAGCTTATTTTTTTAATGTATGTGTGAAATTTTTAGAAGTAATTAATTTTATGTTTATTCATTTTTGTGTATTTTAGTTCCGTAGCGGGTTGTGGGTTTATAGGGGAATAGGGTGGGAAGTAATTTAATTAGAATACATTTATTACATTTTTTTAGAAGTTATTAATTTTAAAAAAATTACATTTTGCGTTTTAGTTCCGTAGCGGGTTGTGGGTTTATAGGGGATTAGGGTGGGAAGCAGTGGCGGCTCCTCGAAGGGAGTGCAGCGGGGTGGTGAGGCGGGGCTGGGGTGGGGGGTAGTAAACTACAGCATACGGCCGAACAGAGTTGAGCAAATAAATAAATAAATAAAACAAATTACATTGCGCTCCTGCATCACCATTTGGCGATGCAGCGCGCGCAATGTAATTCGTTTTATTTATTTACTCAACTCTGTTCAGCCGTAAGCCATAGTTTACTACCCCCCACCATGCGCCTCTCCCGCCCCGCCCCACCGCCCGCAGGTGGGGCGTAAATTATTTTTAATTAGTTAATTATTTGTTAATTAATGTTCATTATTTTGCTGGAGTGGGAATAGTAAATTATTCCCCTCCGCTATCCAACACTTTCCCTACTGTTGCACTTGCTGGAGTGGGAATAGTAATTTTATCCCCTCCGCTATCCAACACTTTCCCTACTGTTGCACTCCCTGGAGTGGGAATAGTAAATTATTCCCCTCCGCTATCCAATACTTTCCCTACTGTTGCACTTGCTGGAGTGGGAATAGTAAATTATTCCCCTCTGCTATCCAACACTTTCCTACTGTTGCACTTGTTGGAGTGGGAATAGTAATTTTATCCTCTCCGCTATCCAACACTTTCCCTACTGTTGCACTATCTGGAGTGGGAATAGTAATTTTATTCCCTCCGCTATACAACACTTTCCGCCATCCAACACTTTCCCTACTGTTGCACTCGCTGGAGTGGGATTAGTAAATTATTCCCCTCCGCTATCCAACACTTTCCCTACTGTTGCACTTGCTGGAGTGAGAATAGTAAATTATTCCCCTCCGCTATCCAACACTTTCATACTGTTGCACTTGCTGGAGTGGGAATAGTAATTTTTACCCCTCCGCTATCCAACACTTTTCCTACTGTTGCACTCGCTGGAGTGGGAATAGTAATTTTATCTCCTCCGCTATCCAACAATTTCCCTACTGTTTCAATCTCTGGAGTGGGAATAGAAAATTTTAACCCCTCCGCTATCCAACACTTTCTCTATTGTTGCACTCGCTGGAGTTGGAATAGTAATTTTATCACCTCCGCTATCCAATACTTTCCCTACTGTTGCACTCAGAGTGGGAATAGTAGTTTTATCCCCTACGCTATCCAACACTTTCACTACTGTTGCACTCTCTGGAGTGGGAATAGTAAATTATTCCCCTACGCTATCCAACACTTTCCCTACTGTTGCACTTGCTGGAGTGGGAATAGTAATTTTTACCCCTCCGCTATCCAACACTTTTCCTACTGTTGCACTCGCTGGAGTGGGAATAGTAATTTTATCCCCTCCGCTATCCAACACTCTCCCTACTGTTGCACTCGCTGGAGTGGGAATAGTAATTTTATTCCCTCCTCTATCCAACACTTTCCCTACTCTTGCACTTCCTGGAGTGGGAATAGTAATGTTATCCCCTACGCTATCCAACATTTTCCCTACTGTTTCAGTTAATGTAGTGTAAAATGTTGTTTTAAAATAAAAAAATTATTTTAATACTTTAATGTATTATATATATTTTTTTTTTGTTTATGTTATAGGTTTATGTATATATATATATGTATTTATAATTTGTATTATGTTTCTAATATTTTATAATTTATTATAATAATTATTTATTAATATTATTAAGTAAATATATATATAATAATTTTTATATATGTATGTTTAATTTATTTTTACATTACATTTACTATTTATAATTTTTTTACATTTTTTAATAATTCTAACTATGGGGCCTATTACGATGGCGGTCGGATGTCCACCGCCGGGCCGGCGGTGGTGCCCGCCGGACCGGCGGTGGACATCCGACCGCGATCGCAAGCCAGAAATCCGCCGGTCAAATTAGGATGGCGGTGGTGACCGCGGTGGTGGGAAACTCCGACGGCCGCTTTTCCGCCGGTTACCATCCGCACTCCTGCCTGGCAGACGGAGCAGGACCGGGATAATGGTGGCGGTGCAGAGCAGGCTCCGCCAGCAGGATTATGATGCTGGCGGTAGCCAGCCTTTCCTCAGCGGTCAGACCGCCATGGAAAGGCATGCGGTGATTGTCTTCCGGAGGCCCATTGCGGGCCCCCAATGTTTTGTGGGGGGTGTGGGTGCACTGGGGGGGTACCCATGGTCCCCCCCTACATTTCCCTGTACCACGTGGCAGGCACTGTGCAGTGCCTGCCACGCAGTGCAGGGAAATGCAGGACATGCTCATTTTGACATCACTGCGGTGCTGCGTGCAGCAGCGACCGCCGCAATGTTAAAGCCCGCGATCCGACTGCCGCGGTCGGATTTCGACAGCGGACCATCGTAATGCGACCGGCGGTTGAGTCGCGGGCCATGCGGGCAGTCTTTTCCCACTACCATGGCGGTCGGAGAGGTTTTCCGACGGCCATCGTAATAGGCCCCTATGTTTTTATTAATTATATGTATTATTTCATTTAAAATTATTTATTAGAGATTTTTAAAAAAACGATAATTTGAACAACGATATTTTTAACAACAATATTTTTGTTTCGATATTTTTGTACTTACCATTGTAAAGTTAGGATGTCGATATTCTTGACATCGATATTTTGAACACGATATTTGTGTAGGTCGATATTCCTGTCTTCGATATTGTCAGTGATCCAATGGACACATGGACTTAAAATAAAAACCCTTAGGAAAATATTGTTTGCTAGAGCTTTTTGCCTTTACTCCTTCTGTTTTTCTGAAATTCATTTGTTGGCTTTAGGACTCTGTGTATGTATGTATGTATGTATTTAAGCTTATATAGCGCTCAGCTACCCCCAACGGGGGTGTCCCGGCGCTTGCGGATACAGTGGGGGGTGAGGGCAAGTTAAAGTTGTCGAGTCCTAGTTTGCTAAAGGAGGCTGAAGAGCCAAGTCTTCAAATCCTTCCGGAAGATAGGTTCCGACTTGGCTTTTCTGATATCATCAGGCATGGAGTTCCACAAGGTCGCGGTTTTGACGGAAAAGGACCGTCCTCCTATTCTGGACTTAGAAAAACGGGGGATGACAAGGCACTCACGATGATTAGATCTTAGGGTCCTGGACTGATGATATTTGCGAACTCTCTTCTTTAGATATTGCGGGCCAATATCATTAAGTGCTCTGTATGCAAGAGTTAGTGCCTTAAATTCAGTTCTTCTCTTGACAGGCAGCCAGTGGAGACTACGCAGATGAGGGGATATATGATGCCTTAGTGGGATGTTCTGTGCACATTGCTGCTGCCTGCCAGTGCTAAAGTGCTTCTCCCTAAAACATGGCAATTTGGCCAAAACCTAATTGGCACATTTGATTTACTTATAAATCCCTAGTAAATGGTACTAATGTACCCAGGGCCTGTAAATTAAATGATACTACCTGGCCTGCAGCGTACATTGTGCCACCCACTAAAGTAGCACTTTAAATGAGACATCAGGCCTGCCACTGAAGCCTGTAGTACAGTTTTAAACTGCCATCTTGACCTGGCAAAATAAACCTTTTTCCAGGCCTAAAACTCCCTTTTTAATACTTGTAAGCCATCCCTAAGATAGGCCCTAAAAGCTCCTAGGGCAGGGTGCATGATATTTAAAAAGTAGGACATGTGGTTTTAAGTTTTAGATATCCTGGAAGTGAAAAACTCCTAAAGTTGTTTTTCACTGTTGTAAGGTCTATCTCTCCCATAGGATAACACAGAGTTGCCTTATTACATTTAATAAGTGGTAACTTTAGATTGGGAGCAGCCGGAAAAATACATCTTGGTCTCTTTTAAATGTAATTTGAAATCCTTCTTATTGGTAAAGTCAGATTTTAAGATACAATTATGAAAATGCGACTTTTAGAAAGTCTGCATTTTTTGTGCCTACACCAACTGTGCCTTTTTGCCCGTTGCCTCTGTCAAATGACTCTGTTGTTGTGGGTTGTATATTGTTCCTAAACAGTGAGACAAAGAAAGCGTAGATGTGGGCAGGATGGCTGTAGATATTGCTGTATGCAGCCTAACTTACACTTCAAAGGGCTGTGCTTCCAACACACATAAAGGAACTCGATACCAAGTCAACACTTGCTTTTGTACCCCTAGACATTTGGGAGGTAAACCCAGCAAGGACAGAGGAACTGGCCAGAACTGGTTTTGAGTGCAGATCAGGGAATTCCCACACACAAAGGCTGCACTGGTTGTAGCATGGGGCACTGTCAGACCCCACTCCAGATTCAGAAGAAGTACTGCCCTGATGCTGAAAGAACTGCTCTGCTCTGAAAGGACTGCTTTGCGGCCTTCTGCTTGACCAAAGAAGCCTGCTCCCTTGAACCCAGGATCACCACAGTGACTCCAAGGGCGAGTTGGCTAGCCTCCTGTTTGAGCTACAGGAGACAACAAGCTTTCAGAGGCCCAGAACCCTGCTGCTGCCCTGTACTTGAGTGAGTCCTAACCTTGCCAAGTGGTGCCTCCCAGGTCCTGGACCCTTGGAAGTGGTGTTGGTGTTACTTCTCCTTCCTAACCATAAAAGCCGAGACTTAGAAACCTTTTCAATAAATTCTGCTCTTAGAACCAGCAGGAGACCAGGACCTACCTGCAAGTCAATTAGACGAAGGTGCATCGCCGTTGGGGCTGACTTCGTCACAGCTCCTTCTACGTTCTCCAGTGCAGCAAATCCTTTTTCAGTGGAACCATTTGGCAAAGGTATTCAGCCTTGTGGTGCCCTCCTCTGCTACGGCCTGCAGCCTTGTCCCATTGTAGAAATCTGACATTCAAAAAATCTTCTAAGTCCAGAGTTAAAAATCTTCACTACAACTTCATCCAGCGACTCCCGACAACAATGACCTCCTCTCAGCCACAACCTGTTGCCTTGCCTCGCTGAAAACTTTACTTTCTCCAGAAATCTTCACGAAATTTTCATAATTCCGAAGGTAACTTTTAGACGAGGCAAACTTGTTTCTTGTAGTGACCTGCGATCCATCGTGGTTGGCCTTAACTTGTGATTTTGACCCAGTCTTGCACGGCCAGACACCTGCAGTTCGTGCTTTGGTTTTTTTAGCACTATTTTTCAGTAAAATTAATGAAATCATATCTCCTGATCTGCTGATTGGATTTAATTCATTTTGGTGTAATTTTAACTTTTAAAATGGACTCTATTCATTACGGGTTGAGTGCTGCATAAAGTCTGTACACATTGCCTGTAAGTTAAGCCTGACTGCTTTTGTGGCAATCTACCAGAAGTTTAACCACAGTTTAATTGAGTGAGTTTTTGTGGTTCACCCTGGCAAGGATTGTGTTTATTATTTGAGGTTTCCACCCCTCTCAGCTAATAACCTAATTTCTTACAACGTTCAAATAAATCAATATATTTCAACTTTTAAAATATATGTATATATTTAATCTTAACAAAATACATAAATAAAAAATACTTAACTTTTTATTTTAAAATATTTGAATCCCTGTTATAATTTAAAAATATTTAACTTTATTTAAAAAAGAATTACATTAATTTAAATTTATTTTATATGTAACCTTATGTAACTAATAATAGATAATAAATAAATAGAAATGTTTTAATTAAGCGAGTATTTCTTTAATAAAGCTTATATAAATGATTATAATTTAATTTAATATTATTAAATGAATTATATACGTTATCAAAATTATGGTAATAGCGTAGTACTTTTTATTTTGTCTACATTTAAAATAAATGAATGCCATTTATTTACATTAATATGTAACATAAAAATGTTTACCTATTTTTTACGTTTATTAAACTTTATACAATTTCCTTGTACTGTCCCACAGGAAGACTTGCTACAAAGTGTAAAAGTAAATTACATCTGTAGGTTTACTCATGTGTGAATTCACCTCAAAGAGTTTGTCTGGAACAGAGAGAGGGTTAAAGGCAAGAACATGGGAAATTGAGAAAAACAGATTTAAAAAAGCAAAGCATGTAAATAATGCTACAAAACACTTCCATGCTAGCACAAACTGGAAGAGAGACTAGATAAAATAGGTCAAGCCTGCAATTCTGAGATAGCAGAATCCTCCAGCTGAGCAATCAAAACCTAGCGACACTATCTCTCTCACTGTCCATCAAAAAAGAAAACATCCCTCATGCTATTAGGAACAAAGGCAAAGCTCCTCCATATTGTGAGCATAACACTCAACAGTGCACACATCATTGAATGTGATATCCAAACTTTTGTCGGATGAGAAGCTATGGCAATAGGTGATAGAAGAATCATCAATGATTAGTGATCAATGTTATCTATACCAAAACTTTGCAACTGAGCAATGTTTCAAACAGTTGATTAGTTGATAAAAATGTCATTATTAATTTAGGAGTGGGCGACTCCTGCCACCTAAGGGGCATATTTATGAAATGTGTGGTGCAGGACAGCGCAGCAAGACACCTTGCTGCGTTGCCCTGCATCACAGGGAAAGGGCAGGAATGCACTGTATTTATCCAATACGGCAGATTCCTGTCCTTTACCCTTCCACTGGTGCCGTTTTGGCAGCCTAGTGCCAAAGCAGGCACCCTTGCACCCCGGTGCAAGGGTGCCTGTGTTGTAGGCAGGATTGTTTTTACCCAGGAAGGGGTACCTTCCTTCACAAAAAAAATCCTAAGGGACTTTTTCCTCTTTCCATGTGTGCTGCAGAATGCAGCACACATAGAAAAGGGAAAAAGCGAGTTGAAATAAACATATTTCTCCTCGTTATGCATCTCCTGGGGAGGTGTATCTTTTTGGCGCATTCCCAGGTTTACCAGGTTTGGTAAATATGGAAATGCATCAAAAACCATGAGAGTTGTGTGGGAACACCCACGCAACACTCATTGAACTCCTCCCTGGTGCGGAGTAATGCAATGCAGCAATTTGTGCTGCATTGCATTACACCAGGTTTATGAAGTCATTTAAAGCCATGCAAAGTGGCTTTGCCTGGCTTCTAAAATCTGAAATGCGTCACGCATGTACCACGTTGCGGGGTGCAAGCATGACGCAAACTTCTCGTAAATGTGCCCCTAAATAACTACAATCAGGTTTGGCCAAAACACAGTTCTAGAAGAATATCTGCTCAACCGCTGGTGGCTAGGGTACAAGTAGCAGGTAACTCCTCAGAGAAATATTCTGTAAGTTCAAGCAGCACCAATAATTTTTCATTCCAGAAAAAAGGCACTATAAAATTCCCAAACTGAATTTAGAAAATGGAGAACAATCACATGCTCAAAGAGATACCAAACTCATTGAAATTGGGTAAGGGGAAAAGGAGACATTAATTTAAAGGTTTTAAGGAAAAAAGCACCCAGAAAATAAGTTTGCGGTTGAGCAGGACATTGTCATAGTTTTAAACCAACTAGAATATAGTGGAAGTCAGATACACCAAGCAGGTCGTTCTGGTCAAAGTTTTTACTTCCAGATGTTAAGTATGTCATCACGGATCTCCTGCGGAAGCTAATCATTTTGGAACCAAATGCTCTGAGCAGACAAAACTGCATTTCGTAACGGGTGAGTTCACATTTATATTCAAATGGATTTGCTGCATTGTGCTGCACCAAGGTTTTACCTATGAACTCAGTCACTTTTTTGGTTTTCACAGTTCTCCAATGGGGCAAGGCTGGATGCTGAAGCCAGGTAGGACTCCGCAAGGCTACATGCACTTATTGCAGAAACCTTTTTCCATCATGGCAACAAGCTCAAAAAGGTCTTAGGAGGATGAACATGATTGTCTTGCCCTTCTTGGTTATGACCTCTGTGGGCAAGCCTCAGCACCTTGTTCTGGTCTTCCAGTGGTGGAAAAAATGGCTAAGTCTCATTTTCCTCAAACTACTGGGAAGGTTGTTTCTGATCAGTCCTTTAGGCCCTAGGTCCTCAGGGCAGGCTTCTAGGAACTAGGGGGCATATTTATGAGCCCCATGCGCTGCCAGAGCGTCACTTTTTGTGACACTCCAGTGGAGAAAACTACAAAATCATTTTTATGAGGTCATTACTTTGCGTGGCTTTGAATAGCCTCATAGATATGGAGTAAGACAAGGCAGCACAAATAGCTACGTTGCCTTACTCTGCGCAAGGGAAGCGTTCCGTTTGTGTTGCAGTGGTTGTTCCCACGCAAGACCCACAAATTTTGGCACTTCCCCAGATTTACAAAACTATGTAAACCTGGGAATGCACCAAAATCTTACACCTCCCCAGGGGAGGCATAGCGAGGAAAAATTACATATTTATGTTTGAACTTTTGTGGATACTGTTGTGCCTAAATAAAGATGAACTGAATTGATTTAACTTTATTTCTCCTCGTTTTTTTCCTCTTTTCATGCGTGTTTCATTTTGCAGCAAACATGGAAAGAGGAAAAAGACTCCCAGGATTGTTTTATGCAGGAAGGTGCCCCTTCCTACACAAAAATAGTCCTGCTGACAACACAGGCAGCCTTCCATCATGGTGCAAGGTTGCCTGCATTGGCGCTAGGCTGCCGAAATGGTGCCAGTGCAGGGGAAAAGGACAAGAATTCACTGTATTGGAAAAATATGGTGCTTTCCTGCCCTTTCACTTTGATGTAGGGCAGAGCAGCAATGTGACTTGCAGCGCTGCCCTACACCAACACCCCATAAATGAGGCCCTCTATTTCTATCCAGTCAGGGCTCTTGCATGGCCCAGTTCTCTGTGGCTAGCTATGCTTTCTTGGAGTAAGGTGCCCCTCTGCTTTTTGTGCACCTGGAGCAAACATGAGTCCATGGACATGACGCCTTGAAGAGACATTCCAGTCCCTGGTTGGCATAGGGATTCATGAGCCCTTGGATACTTTTCCTCTAAAGTTATCAAAAATCTGATTTCGACATGAAATCATTTTTTTAGACTAAGGGGAGAATACATTTGAATTACTTTTGTAGCATTTTTTCAAGCGAAGATACAAACATAAATATTTTAATCACACCTAGGCATGGCTTATGGCAAATGTAGTCAAATCCACACAATGGAAATAGCTTTTAGGATTTCAGTCACTGTGAGGGCACCCTTTTTTAGATATGCAGGGAGCCTTTTTTTTACATATGTATATATCTTAGGCATACTGCCTTGTGGGTTTACAAGTCGCACTTTAGGGGGCAGGGCTTAGAAAAATATAAACATAGTTTTTCATACAAGACAAAGGAACTTTTCCTGGCCATGTGTTATGGCAGTACATTTAAACTGCAGACCTAGCAGAGCACAGTGGTGCTCCCGGCAGTTAGATATTTTTGGCACATATGTGGGTGGTTTAATACACTGTAGCCAATATGCGACATTTAACTCATATACCATTGGTGCATTTTCTGTTGCATCTACTATGGCATTACAGGAAAGTTAACTATACTTATTGGGGCATATTCGCAAGGACTTATCGCCAGGTTAGTGGCTCTTCATCGCAGCCAAAGTGGAGTTAAATCCATCGCACCATTCACAAGCTGGTGCTAACAGCCGATATTACCAGTTTACCTGCGATAGTAGCCGCAAAAAACATTGCCACGGATGACACCGGCAACTAACGCAAATGAGATGCAGAGTAGGCGTTCCCGTGCAAAAAGCAGCAAAATCACCACTCCGCAACATTCTCAACGACCAGCCAGATCGGCGATAAGATTCAAAAACATGCGATAAGGTGCGTTAGCAGCAGGGATTCGACACCTGCTCCTACCTGGTGCTAAAGCGGACGACAACCTGCACCATAAAAGGGAGCCCAGCCCACAGCCACACCAGAAGAACAACAGATGTCATGGAGCTACTGATCATGCAGCTCGGAGCCCCAAAAGGGCCACAACACCCACCGCCACCACCCCCAGGCACCCCACCCTGACCCCCCCACCCCCGAGGCCCTACCCCGGGCACCCCCCCCCCAGACAAAGAGATCCCACATCTACCTTACAAATACATGAACACAACAATTCGCCTGATGTCGCACAAGTGCAACAATCAACATTCATGTGTGGCCCGAAAAAGGAAAAACATCCATACACCTGAGAATTCCAAACATAATTATTTAATCCAAATTTAACTCAACACCAAGAAGTGGAAGAGTCATGGCGGGTCTCCTCTGGACAATCTGCAAGTCAAAACCTGCAAGACAAAATTGAAGATAAGAAGGTGCATCATGCGCCCAAAAAGAGACAGAGAGAGAGGGAAAGAGAGAGAGAAAGAAATGTAGACAGAGAGAGAGTGAAAGAGAGGGAGAGAGAGAAAGAGAGAGAAAGGGGGAAAGAGGGAGAAGGAGAGTGAGAGCAACAGAGGGAGAGAGAGACAGTGAAAGGAAGAGAGGGACAGGGAGAGACAGTGCCGACACTGCGCACACAGGCCTCACTACTCACCTTCTGCCCCCGGCATGTCCCCAAGAGGGCCCACCACATGTCGGTGCAAACTCCAAGCCCGGGGCCCGCGACCCTGGCAGCCTCCACATCATGCAGCCACACACTGCGGTCCACCAGGTGGCACACTTGATTCTGGGTCTTGATATCGCAGTGGCAGAGACCATATCAGTGTACACGTCATCATCGCAGGCTGCACACCCGCTCAACGCTTTAGGTGCCCCTACCTCAGTGCACAGAAAGTCACTGTCCCGTGGTGGTCGGCCCATGCTGGCCGCAGTGTAACCGGTGCCACCGACTCCGTGCAACGCAAGTCATGGACCCTATCTGAGTGAGCCTCGTCATATGGCAGGCGGACGCAGCCATGTCACCTCAGGCATTGGGGAAGAACTGGGACACGTTGCGTCGTCGTCGTCCCCTTCATACGTAAGCCGAGTGGGCTGGCTCGGTGTATGCCAGACCAGCGTAGGGGTGTGAACAAATATCCCTTGCTCCTGGGCGTGGTTCATATCTGGGCTGCAAGGAAACCTACTGATGCGTGTATCTCTGTTGCTGTGTCTGCGCCACACGGCCCGCTATCGACAATGTTGCACCCTGTGACGCAAGTCCCACGACATGAGCAACATGGACGTAAGGGGGAATCACTGACCCTACATTCATCCATAATTTCATACTTGAATGATCAAAGACATGACACATCTGTGCAAATCAGAATGTTTTATTCACATCCAATGGAGTGGTGCAGCTGGAGCAGTACAGGGCCATGCAGACCCCACTTCACATATTCGGCCCGTGGAGGGCCAAACAGAGTCCTTCAGGGAATGACAGGTACCACAGAAGAGGAAGAGTGCAGTCCGCAGTCTGATCGCTGTGTCATTGGCAACCAAACAGAATATGGCAGTTCATGTCGAGGTCCAAGGTGAGTGTCACAGAGTGCATCGGGGGACAGTGGAAGTTGATGATGCAAAGGGTAGGACCAAGCAGGAACAGGCCATATGGCGGAGATGAATGCTACTGCCTCCTCCGTACCAGTAAGGTTGCTTCACCCGCATCTTCGTCCTCTGATGTCACATGTGCCTCACACGTGGGTGGTGGTGGTATGTCGGCTGCACAGTGTGCCACTGACACATCAGGGGTGGAGATGTGGAGGTAGAAGCAGCAGCAGCATTCATCTGCGCAAGGCCTTGAGGCAGCAATGCCATGGCGATGTGCTGCAGGACATGGAAGGTCCCAGCCACAACTCCCTGGTGTGCAGCCGTGGCAGCCATTCTTTCCGCCGTCATCCGCTCCATGTTCTCCATGTTCCCCCGCATCTGTCCCAACTCCCGGCTGAGAATCGCTGGAGCCACTCTGACTGGACAGTTGTTCTTGTCTCAGTATCATGACTCCAGCGATGTCAGCCATGGATCGTTGGAGGGCATGGAGCGGACTGTGGATGTCCGTCAGGGAATGTACGTGGTCCCTGATGGGAATCAGACACCCATGTATGGCATCATGTTTGGCTGCCATGAGGTCGAACCCCACCCGCACCTGATCGGCCATCTTCTCCGGGGCCTCCAACACACGGCGTTGGAAGGCCATGTGTTGTTTGTGGGGGTCCTGGAAGACAGCCGGGGTGGTAGGTGCATCCTGCTGTGTGGTCTGTGCAGGGGGTAAGGTCTCCTCAATGCAGCTGGGCTGCCCTGCTCCTGGAGATGGGGTGCCGAGGCAGTCGATGAGGTCTTGGAGGGCTTCGGTGTCGATGTCGGAGGTGTCCTCCCCGTCATCGGTGAAGAGTTGGTGGGGCTGCTCTGCAGGAGGTGTTGATGCTCCCTCTGCAATGTGAAGGGGAGATGCAGTATTACATTGTGTTCACATGTGTGTTGATGCATTGTACAAGTACATATACAGACTGCATGGCAATGTACATTCTAGCCGTCCAGGAGGTGCTGCCTATTAAATGCGGGACAGTGGACATTTCGACAACATCAAGGATATGTGTTTGTGCCTGTACATTGACATCTCACATTTCTCTGCATACCATATGTGATTGGCAAGTTTCTACACACAGGCAGCACCTGTGGTGTCCTCTGTCCTGTTGTTAACGTGTTGCAGTCTGTACCACATTGTTGTCAATGCTGATGTGCTCTGAATGTCATGTGTGTGTGCTGCATTTTGGGGTGGTCGCCCCTGCAGCTCGGATTTGGCTGCCCCTTGTCCCTTTCAGGCGGTGTGCCTTTGACATCTGTGCCCATACAGTGCTGAGATGTTGCAGACTGGGGTGGATTTGGGTCTTGGTGGCAGTTGGGACTCTGGGGCATGGTTTGTCCGCAGATGTGTAGTTAACGTCAGGGGTTGTCTGTGCAGGTGGATGTGGCAGAGTATGGCATGCTCCTTTATGGATGTGGTCCACACTCCGCCACCACAGTGTGGTGGCATGCACCATGTCATGGTGATCGGACTGCAGCCATGCTAATCGTCATGCGGTGTCGCTTGCATTGTCAGTGTGGCTCACGGACCCGCAGCTTTGCTGGGTTCAGCACATGTGCATGGGTTGGTAGTGTGATGAGTGATGTGTGGGAGGGAGTCGTCTGGGCACATAGTCGACGGGGGCCTACGTGCAGTTGCTATGTGTGCTGCAGTGTGCCAAGGGGTTCAGGGACATGATCCAGAGTGGGTGTGCAGTGTGCTGTACTCCATTGTGCATGTGTGCCATTGTGCCCATCTCCCCCGTCCCCCCAGTCCCTGGTCGTTACTCACCCTGTTGCTGTAGTGTCGGGTCATTTTGAGCAGTGTCCGGTCCCCCGACTCCTGCCACCGTCTCCCCACTGATGACTGTGGACACCATTTCCTCCATCTCATCCAGCTCCTCCTGTGGCGCTGGACTCCCACCTCCAGTCTGCATTGCTGCCTTCTGGTTGTTGGCGAGTTTCTGCTTGGTCTTGCGCTTCACGTCATTCAAGCGCCTCTTGACCTCTGCAATTGTCCTCCTCCGCACTCCAACTGCATTCACCTTGTCCACGATGGACTGCCATATTCCATTTCTTGTTGCCAATGACACAGTGGAGGTGACGAACAGATGTTGATGGTGTTCTACCACCTCCGTGATCAGGATCCTGTTTTCCTGCGGACTGAACCGCGTCTTCCTCTTCTTCTTTTCCTTGCCCTTCCCTGTCCCCGAGGTACCAGCCTGCTCCTCCGGGGGGCTTGTGGGGTTCTGGCCGTCCTCTGTCACTGCTCCGGCTGCCTCCATTGTGCGTCGCTGAAGTTTGTTTTTTGTTTGTGTTATTTTTTGGTGCTTTTGTAGTGGTTTTTCCCGCCTGACGTGTGTGAATTGCAGGCCTGGCGCTGCTTTACGCTGATTGTCTTATCGCGGTTGGGCCCATCACAACTTTTTTCGCATTCGAGTTTGGGTTTTCTTCGCCGTCCCGTAATGTTTTCGCGGACATTTTGCGCGTTGACGTGAGACTATCGCATGGTACCGCCGTGTTGGAAATACAACGTTAACACGGCGTTATTTTCCCGCGATGGACTGTGATGTGCAAAGTTGCGTGAAGCGGATTTTGCGATGATTATCACTCGTTCTTGAGAATATCCCCCATTGAGTGAAACCGATTCTGTCAACACCATTTTAGGGCTAGAGTACCCACAGTGTGCACCGAACAGCTGTATCACAGTGCACAACGCCCTAATAACAGCAATAATAGGTGTAGAAAACCATAAAATATTTGGGGCGACTAAGAAGAAAAGTTGAATTTGCTCAATTATTTAATAAAGCAGAAGATTATACTTGGATATCCTGCTGTGCCCCAAACAGCACCATCAATCAACCAATGAAATTCACATTGTGACTGTGAAGTATGTATTCCCAATGGAACAACAGCGTATCTGATATTAATCTACAGGAATTAAACATAAAGTAAAGACAAGTCTACATCCACAGAAAATCAAAGTTATTAGCATTACAGAGCCCATCAGACACACCATGAGGCCAGAAGAAAATAAGCACTATCACAGTGTTTAACAACCAGCATGATAACAGGAAAGGTAAGTCACAAACACAAATTTCAGAATGAATACAAATACTATCTTGAAGGAAAGTAAAATTGTTGCACAATAAAACAAGTACAATATGACAACAGTGGGATAATAGAGGAAAAGAAGTGGGACCCTCCATTCTACGGCAGATGCCCATGTACATGCTTGGCAAGATCATGAATCTATGAATGAAAACATTTAGTAAAGCTCACAATTATCCTTATAAGGGTGTCTTGGCGCACAAAGCAACAGATTTACTAAGACTTTGCACAGCGCAAACTTGTGGGAAGTTGATAGAAAACACAGCAAATTCTTGAAGGGTATTTTCCTACCGGGCAGTGGGTATTTTGAACGGCGCCATTTTATTTGTGCAAATAGCGCTTTATGCTGCTTTGTGCCACTTTCCGTCAATAAGACGTTATATGTGGGTGAAGCGGGTAGATGACCACAAACAACCTAAGTTTTTAAACAACACCTGATCAACTAAGGTAGTCAGACTGGGCTTTGTGTCAAAAAAATAAGCCTCCTTGAAGAAGTCGCTAACTTGGAGAAATGTTTTTATTTTTCCAAAAATTGTACACATTGCATGTGTGCTGCACTGTACAACACACATGCAATGCGTGGAATATATAAAGTTGTCTAGGCATAGGAAATGTACTGGAAGGTTTTGCTTCCTGTACAGATCCTATGTTACACATCACGCACCATGGTGCAAAGGTTGTGTGCAGCATTAGGCTGCTTTTTTGTTTGCGAGCTCGGGTGATGACAGCCGCAGCAGACCACATTTCATAAATATGGCTGTGCTCTGCCTTCATTTTTCTCCTTGTGCAGTGCGGTGAAGCAACTTTGGTTGCTTCATTGCCTTGCACTTAAAAATTAAAAACACTTTCCCCAAAGTCTGTGGAAGCTGTTTAGTAATAAGGTCAGACCAAGTACCAAAGTATTGAAAAAAAGCAAGGGCTTAAATGTTTTCTAAACTTCAAATGCTCTTCCTGGGGCCTCAACCTAAGGGGAAACTGGCTGCTAAATATTTAGCTGCCAAGAAAGCAAACAAATGCCAACCTACACAAGTATTCTGGCAGTGGTGAAAATAATAGACCTTGCATATGGGAGTAACATGGGCCCCTGCAGCCCCTGTGGTGCTTCCCCTAGCAATCAAAAGCCTATGAATATCAGTGGCTTATGGTTTCTCATTGGCCCCTTCGACATTCAGCAGGATGGATATCAACTTGCGGTTACACCATTTCTTTACTGTTATATATTTTATGATGTTGGCCTTGTTATTACTGGGCCTTTCCTTATTTACCACTGATTGTGTCAAGCAAATGGCCTTCTACTCAATCCTCTTTCTTTTAGAACCCAGCACAGTGCTGGTATGTAAGGAGCAATATCGGTCCATTATTGCAGGCCCAGAATGAGACATGCTGCAGCATCTTGGACAGCTTGCAAGCTGCCCGAGAGAAACTTGGGTGCCCCCAATTGCCATGCATTCTCATTATCCAGTTGGAAGAGAATACGAGCTTACATCACTGATATAAGACAAGAGAAGAAATCAAAGGGCTAATTTCCCTAGGCACTTTCATGTTCAAATAAAACATTGGAAGGGGGCGTGGCTGGACAAGCCAACATGGCGGACGCAGCCTAGAGCGCTCGGCTCACCGTGCCCAAAGTCCTCCAAAATCCTTCCTAATTCTCCACATCCAAAGTTCAGTTTTGCCCCACATGCAACTGAGGATCGCCAGGAACGATTAGTGCTGATGATGGAAAGGCGGCCCCAGAACTCCATGCTCTAGCGGCCTGAAACGTGCTCGAGCGGGCCCTGCCAGCGAAATCGCCAGAGCTCCCATTTGTCTGGGCCAGCCTGGGAGACACTGGGTCAGACGCTCGGAGGCGTGCCCACCGTTGGACGGACGGCGACCCAGACACAGAGGCGGACCGGACGGCAGACCAAGTGACGCCAGTGAGTGAGCGGGGTGGCCTTGCGTAGCCGGAGTGGGCTGTGTGCCGCGGCCCGCGACCGGAGCACCCCACCCACATTTACTGTTGGCAATCACAGAACAGATCATTGAAATTGGACCTGCGATGGCTCGGCGGGCAGTGAGAGAAGAACTCGCCGGAGGCCCGGGGCGATTGCCCCCCAAGAGATGTCCTACCTTCCTGGGGTCCTGGTCTGATTTGCGGGGCATGCCTTGCGGCGCCAGGTGAGGGTGCACCGTGAACGGCAGCTGGCTCCAGGAACCGTCGGGCCGTGGCCCCTAGTAGGAATATAACCCGTGTGAATGTGAGCGCAGTGGGCGGCCCAGTGACATTCTTTGACACCAGATGCGGTCGGCCTGACCTGCGAGCATGCAGCCTCCGGGCCTGACGTCTTTCATCGCTGGAGGTGGGTCGTTTATCCGCGACCACACAGAGGGAGATAGATTGCGAGGCACCAGTGCGCTAGTGCTTCACCCTAGAAGACGGATTCCACCGCGCCTAGTGTTTGATGGCCTGAGGCAGCTGCGTGGTGGTGCAGCCCCAATCCATGTGAACAAGAGAGCCCTTTGAGCCTGCTGGCTATGCTCCGGGGCTGGAGGCGAGGCCCCGCAACAGGGACGCGAAATCAGAAGCTGCACAGACAAGCTTTCCGGGGCTTGGAGGAATTCCCTGAATATCCACATTTAGAGGCGGTGTTTGGCATGCCGGGGACGGCCTAGATTCGTGGATGATGAGCTGGCAATGGTCGGGAGCTGAGACAGTTGTGGAGTTAGCCTGGTGAGTAGGCCTGCGACATGCACTATAGGCACTCCGGGTGCTGCCCCCGCGGCCTCCCCCTCCTTCAGCTGATTTTGCAACCCTAACTGACACATCTGGATGGCCTGATTGCAATAAGTCCATAGAGGTCTGTAGTGCGGAAACTGCGGACGTTGATGCGGGGGGAGGGCACTCCAGCTCACCACGGCGCCACATACCCAGATGAAAAGCGCAGAGGGACCCGGCTGGCCCCCGTCGCTGATCTGGAGAACCCGTGCCCTCATGTGGCGGAGCCACAAACTACTGCTTGAGGGGTGTGGAGGAACTGCTAGGAGTTGGTGGTACGGCCGACGGGCGAGATCTTCTTAGAGGGTCCGCTTGCGGTCAGTCCCTGGGTGGCAGAGGCGGCTGGGGTAGCCCTGGTGCGGCTTGCTGCCCAGGACAGGCTGAGTCCATGAGGGCCAACTCCTGGTCTCTCTCTGCCCCTCTGTTGGGACAGCTCCGATTGGAGACCTCCGCCCGAGTGGGCCAGCCACCAGAACCGGCTTCGGTTGCCACCATAACAAAGGACAAGGTGCCTACACCCTCAACGAAACAGAGTACCCTGGACCAGTACGAAACAGCCCTTAACGGTGCGTTGGACGGATCAGATGGGGGAGGCCCAGCCCCGTATAATGCGGCCCTGTTGGCGACAATAAAGCAATCCTGCGATATGCTGGATGCTATGATCGATGCAGTGGGTGCAAAAGTATCTTTTCTCCGCCAAGATCTTCGCAAAGCAGTAGACCGGATTACCGAAGCAGAGACCTGAGTGTCAGTCGTAGAGATACAATAACAACACTGCAACAGAAAGTTAATCGCCTAACAGTCATCATTCAAGAACTTGCCACAAGAGTCAAAGATGTAGAAGGCCATGCTAGGCACAGTAACCTACGCTTTGGGAGATTCCCCAAGGATTGTGAAGGGACCTCCGCGACTGCATTTATAACGCAATGGCTGCGCTCACTGATGCCAGTGGCTCCCTATCTCCGTGCTTCGTAGTTGAGCGGGCTCACAGAGCCCTAGCGGGAAGGCCTCCCCCTGGGCCGCGGCCCCGTCCAATCATCGCCAAACTCCTAAACTATGCAGATAGGGTAGGGGTCCTGCGGTTCGCCCGTGGCCACAAAGACAAACTGATCCACGAGTCGCAGAACATTATGATATTTCCAGAATACACATGCCTCATGCAACAACAGCGCCAGTCATTTGTGGCAGCCAAGCGCAAACTACTAGACCTCAACATCCAATACATGCTGCTGTACCCCGCACAAATGCGCGTCGTATACAAGTCCAAAACCATATTCTTCGATACGCCAGAAGAGATATTTAAATGGACAGATGAGATTACCTCACTCAGGCGGAACACTCCACCTCCATTGGAATCGGACTCTTCCCAGAGCACTAAACAGATCTGCCCGAAGAGGCAAACCTCGAAGCAGAGACACCGATCGAGGTCGAACTGGCGCTCTCAGACACAAGGAGAAGCCTCATAACTATGTGTTAAAAGTTTCTCTTGCTCTCTCTCCCTTTGCTATACCCTTTACCTTTTAGGACAGAATCTGATATCAAGAGGGGGACTCGACTGTTCTAGGACCAGATTCACATGCGGGGAACTGAATGTCATGGCAGGCCCCACGAATCCCACCCACACGCTTTAAGGAACGATGGTTGGGGAATGAGGTTGTTGGGACTCATTGGTGGGGGACCCCTGTTGGGGTCACGGGAAAGCCCCCACCGCGACAGATACTTCAAGTTCCTGAAGGTATGGGGCGCGGGGAGGGGGATAGGAATGTTTACGTTACATCAGTTTTGTTCACAAATGTTTAGGTGCAGGCATAGGCACCTTCTCACTCCTTTACAACATGTTCCTGTACACCACCACTCTCAGGGCGTCACTGATGGCTGACACACAGATTGCTCACTCAGGTGATATTCATGTCGCGACCTGGAATGTGCGGGCATGCTGGATAAAATCAACAGGGGCGCAGTACTGAAACAGGCCAAGAGACTCGGGGTCGACATATTGCTGATGCAAGAGACCCACATGCTGGGAAATAGAGCCCCATGCCTGGCACGCTATGGATTTGAGCAAATATACCACTCTGGCTTTACCCGGGGATCACGGGGTACAGTCATCCTTATTCTCCGCAGGATCCCCTTTAAATGCACCTAAAATTTGGCTGGACCCAGGCGGGAGATACACAGTCGCGGCAGGCACCTTGTATGGGGAGTCTATAGTGTTGGGCAGCTCCTACGCCCCCTCCAATGGGGCACACCTTTGTAGAGAAAGTTATACGCTTATGGGGGGCCCTGCCAGAGGGCTTGTCTGTGATGGGGGACTGGAATGACACCATGCAACCCATTGATAGGTGGCGCCTAGGAGAATGCGACCGAGCCACAAGTGAATCGAAAATTCACGTCCTGACGTCCGCATTGGGGTGGTCTGATGTGTGGAGGGCATATCATCCACCCGACACTGAATACACCTTTTTATCATCAACACATGGGTCCCTATCCCAATTAGATTACATATTCCTCCTGCAGTCATATGTTCACAGGGTGACATCAACGTCTGTCCTCAGGCGAGGACTCTCTGATCACTCACCTATGACACTTACACTACACATGGGACCTCAGCGATCCCAATTCCACTGGAGAATGCCACCTTGGCATTTAAAAGACCCCAAGTACTCAGCAACCCTTCATCGGGCAGTCACAGACTACTTTGCACTTAACACAGAGTCTACGCCTTCATGTGTAGCACTATGGGAGGCCTTTAAACCCACTATATGCGGAATTGATATCAGTTACTGCGCGGGGGCGAAGCGGCGTCACCTTGCACAGATTGTTGATTTGGAGACTAGCCAACGCACCTTTGAAACTGAGGTGCGAGTCGGGGGTGGGGACTGGGCCCGTCGCCAGCTCCTATTCTCCCAGCAACAGATCAACCAACTGCTCACAAACGAAGCCCAACAGGTGTGGCAAGTGATGCAACATAGAATATACCAGTGGGGGGATAAGTCGAGCAAGACATTACACCGCTTGTGTCAAGCCACACAGACACATGCCCCAACACCAATACTTCGGGGAGTTGATGGCACCCCGTGTACTACTCCCCTAGTGGTGGCTCAAGCATTTGCGATGTACTACACAGAATTGATCAGGGAAAGGGAACTTATATCCCCAGAGTTAATTAGAGAATTCCTACGGAATACCCAGCCGAAACAGATCCCAGATAACCTACGGAACCAATTGGATGCCCCCATCACGCTGGAGGAGCTCACTACCACTCTCCATGCCATGCGCCCTGGACGGGCCCCGGGTCCCAATGGGTCCCCGAGTGAATTCTTTAGAGGAAACATTTCCAAGACGGGTCCCCATCTCCTTGGGGCACTACAGGAGTCCCTTGAGCTGGGGATTCTTCTGCCAGATTGATGGCATGCTGAAATCGTGGTATTTATTAAACCAGGACGCCCCCCCAGATGACCCATCTTCCTATCGCCCCATTCTATTGTTAAACTTAGAAGCCAAACTCTTGGGTAAAATCCTTGCCAATCGTCTCTTTCCACACATCACGGAACTAATCCACCCAGACCAGTCTGGCTTAATGCCCCAACGGTCCACACGCCATAATATCAGACGAGTACACAACGCCCTTGCCATGGTACCAAAACGTGAACGTCCCGCGGCGGTCTTAGTTGGCGACATAGCCTCCTATATACAGATCTCTCCGCCTCGGTGCAAGTTGCCGGCGCCGTTTCGGCCCCCTTTCCCATTGGGCGGGGCACATGACAGGAGTGCCCCCTGTCCCTGCTCCTCTTCGCACTTGCTATAGAGCCTCTGTCAAACTGGGTGCAACGAGATCCATTAGTTCGGGGCTTTAAATAGTCCCAAGAGGTGTCAGACAAGATCACGCTGTTCACAAATCCCTGTTCTTTCTTACAGACCCGGGGTTTACGGGCCCACGGATACTACATATCCTCAAAGTGTTCGGGGAAACATCAGGTCTCTGCACAGACCCGACCAAATCCCTACTATTCCCAGTCTGCAATGATCAAGGGGGTGGCACCTCGGCATCACAGCTGACACATGTATCCGACGGTTTCACATACCTAGGCATCTTCATGTCACCTGATCAGACGGCGTCATGGACACACAACATACTCCCACTAATACCCAAGATCAGAGATGAGGTGCAGGCCTGGTCCCCCCTCCCCATGTCCCTATAAGGTAGGTCTGCCATCTTCAAGATGGTCTCACTACTGCAGATTTTATATAGGGTTCAGAACTACCCCTATGGTATCCCCAATCGTGGTTTTCACAAATCAACGCACTTCTAACTAACTTCTTATGGGGCGGCGGGACTACGTGAGTCCCACTGCGAATGTGTACACAATCCACTTACTGCGGCGGGATAGCAACAGCCGATATCTTCGCATATTACTCGGCTTCTCACCTCCTCAATATTAATGAATGCTGGTATAATTCTCAGACAGACCCCGCATTCGCGGTCGAGAGAATCATGATGGAGGACCAATCGTTGCTCAACTTACTGTATAGCTACAGTCGTTTGAACCATCTATCCCCAGCCACTAAAGTAGTGATTCAGTTGTGGAGATGCGTGGTCTGGCAGATGGGTTAGGGAGGGCGGTTAACACAGGCGACTCCACTGTGGCAGGGATTGTTCCTTCGACAAATTGGGTCACTGTCCGGGTTCCGCATATGGGACCTCATTGGCATATTTACACTTGGGGACATAATGAAGGGTACAGTCCTTAAATCCTTCCAAAACCTACAGGAGGAGTCCCAGCTCCACCGCATTCAATTCTACTAATACCTACAACTGAGACATGATATGTCCCCACACATTGCAACGTTGACAGAACTCCCAGAATTCCATCCGTTGGAAGTGCGACTACTAATGGGTGACATAGGAGCACATAAGATCAGACAAATATACCAAACCGTTGTTCCACATAACAACACAACACTTGACATACTTCGACGAAATTGGTAAACTGATATACCTGATCTCACGGACAATGATTAGACGGAGGCACTGGCGAGCCCTCAAGGTGCCGCTATCGCCTCCCGTTACCATTTGATTCAGTTCAAATTTTTACATCGTGCCTATTACACTAGGCACCGCCTGTGGCATATGGGCATAATACTGTTGCCGGTGTGCCTTAGGTGCAACCGAGAAATTGGCTCCTTTCTCCACACGGTGTGGAGCTGCTGCTCTCTTCAACCCTCCTGGTATAAAATATTGACATGCCTCGGCAAGACACTTTCATGGGATATCCCTTCCGACCCCAAATTAGTTTTACTCCATAGCACGGATGGAATAGGGGGCAATAGGTACAAACAGCACCTATTATTCCTAGGGCTCACACTTGCTAAACGAGACATCGCCCAGTATTGGAAAAATAACACTGCGCCACCCCTGGGAAAATGGAAAAGAGCTTTAGACTGGTGCATGGGGATGGAACTCGCTGTGTTTCAGGCACGGGGTTGCCCACAAAATCACTGGAAGATATGGCAATGATGGGCAGATTATAGAGGTATTGACTTACCTGTCATAGAGTCACCGGAATCCCTCATACAGCGGGAAAGTAATTTACTGGTGTAGGCCTCGTGAGATTAGACATGATCATACAGACTGTTATGATGCATCAATGATTGAGTGATGCGGGGATGGGGGGGTAGCCTGATCTGTGCACAGTTTAGCATGTTAACTGTTTATGTTGTTTGGTTTTCATTACTTCTTCCTTTCCGTATGATTCTTATTTGTACGTGGCGGCATCTATATTGAACTTTATCAATGTGTAGACCTCTGGGCCGCTATTGTACCACATACAAAACTGAATAATATTTGTTTATAAAAAAAAAAACATTGGAAGTCAGCTTGTTCACCTGAGCATAAAGGGACAGGGCCATCAAAAGAGGATGGCAGAGAGGGCATTAAGCAGCAGGCCCATAGATATTTCAGGACCCTTCACTTCTGCTTCAAACATTAACTTTGAGATTGTAAAGCAAGCCAGCATTTTTATTAATGATGAAACATTCATACATGGACTCACAACAAGAAGGTGTTGGATGCTAGAGCTGTTATGTTTTCTCTTTCTGTGGAGGATACATGTGTTTAGGTCTCAGTGTAGACTTTTTGTGCATCTTAGTTGTCTCCTTTTGATTCAATGGTGTTCCTCCCTATTCCTCTGTTTGTCCTTTCTAGGAACATTTCACTCTCACAGTGTATTAAATTGTTGACATGCAGGAACGGCTCCTCCACTATGGCAGAGGAGCATCGTCCCCTCCCTGCCAGAAGGGTACAAAAAATAAATAAATAAAACAATGATAAACCTGTGTTTATTATCATGTTATTTTGCTTCCTGGAGTCTTGGGTCTTGGAGGCGGGGGCAGGGGGATAACAGTCACCCACGGGATTGGTATGCACTTTTATCAGTTATCACAAATGTTTGACCGGCCGACTCAGGCCGGTCAAAGCGTCATGCGCACTGAAGCTCTCTACAAACCAGCTGCGTTGCTGGGTTGGAGAAAGCAAAGCACAGGTTCCCAGTCTCCCTAGGAGTGCAAATCAACAGTGCTCAGGCCAATCCTGAAGCTGCTCTCAAGTATGAGAGCAGTTTCAGGATTGGCCGCAGGGTAGTCTGGGAGCCTCTGCCTGCAGTGGAGCCACAAGAGGAACAGAAAACGGCATGCGGGAGGCTGCAGGAAAGTTCTTTTTTTTCTTCTTTTTTGTTGTTCGTCATCTTTTCCCCCACACCCTTACCACGCCCCTCTCCTCTCACACCGACTGCTACTGTTAACATGGATCCTTCCACTACTGGCTTTGCTTGCATTCACTGATCTACTTGGTAGGTCTGGTAGTAGCCAAGACATTTTGATTTTAGTAAAATTATATAATATACTTATTTTTATTGGCTTTTTAGCCAGCCATCTATGTTCATTAGTCTGTTGTGCTGTCATCATGCATACCAACAGACCTAATACAGACGAAAGACTCCTAACTTTTTAAGCAAAACATGGGTTTATTTCAGCAGTCTCCCACCTGAAACTTCTTCTGCGTCATTGAAAATGGGAACAATGCAGTCCGCTGATTTTTTTTCAAAACCTCCCTCTTTCTATTTTTAAAATGTTGACATGTATGTGTCATTCACATTTTCTTTTAGCGACAACAGCATATAGCATGTGAAAATGGATCTTCCCAATACAGCCACTGGCTAACTTAACTGTGAGTGATGGCATTCTGCTCTTTCACAAGAAGCACACTCGCACATAAATGTGTTCCCTTCATTACCAGGGACTAATATAACAATGTGTGCTGTTTGGGACCAAAAACATTGTTTTATTTTCAGTCCCCCGTGCACTTCTCTAATTTCCCTCCCTTACCCACTCCCGGATTTCCCCACTTCACTCCCATCCCTCATACCACTAATCCCTCACTCCACATGAGTTCCCACAAGCTTTAGTCTGTATTTTGTTTCTTTGTAAGAAGCTAACAGTCTGAATATTGTGCAACAAAACACTGTATTGTGGTTGTGCTCTCTGGTCTTTCCGTCACTAAGGGCTTTGTTCTTAGAATATGCTGTACTGTAAATCTGGATTGATCTTGAACCACTTTTTTACTAGTTTGTGCTTGCAGGTGTGCGAAGTGTATTTAAGGTTTGAAGTATAGTACTCACCACTGGCGGCCCTCGCCGGGCAGCACCTGAAGCCTGTGATGCACTTGTTCAAGCTGGGCGGTTCACTTTCCAGGCCAAGGATGTGTTTGGGAATAGTGGTGGCACAACATTATTTTTGCTTTCTGAGTGTCTCTTGACACTTGTAACTGTAGCTGTTCACATTGTATGGTAAATTATGCCTTTTAAAGGCTTTCAATGGAGTGTTAATGTTAGCCCATTAGCACTGAGATGTACGCAATTGCATCTGAAAGACGACCTCTGCCCTCTACCCCTCTGAGCTGATTAATGTGATTTTATACAAGAGAAAAAGGAAAAAGTCTGGAACTAAATGTTAGTTTACATTTCACAACTCTGTGCTTTGGCACTTTCACATAGGATACCATCATCTATTTTGGGCCTTTTTTCAACAAACAGTATGTTGCATTGTGGGCCTTGTAGGTATGTTTTTTAACAGTTTCACCATAGGCTCAAAACGCCAGCATACAAAGTGCTGTTTGCTAAAATGTCAGAATCTGCCATTTGTCAGCTATGTTTTAAAACTTTACAAAGTTGTCGTCAGCTGTTTTAAATTTTCACAAACTCGTCTTGTTAGCTGTTTTAACATTGTGCAAAGTTGACTACTCTATTTAAAAAAATGCTTACTTCACACGTAAATCCAAAAGTACACTCTGCTCATATCTTTTGTTAGCATTAAATCTTTCACTCACATAGGGTCAGATGTACGAGCGTTTTTTGCAGTCGCAAAGGTGAATTTGGCCCCTTTGCGACCACAAAAAACATCTGCCCAATATACTAACCCTATTTTGCGAGTCGCTAACCAATTAGTGACTCGCAAAATATGGTTAACGACTCGCTATTAGGAAGGGGCATGCCAAGGGCGTCGCTTCCTAATAGCGAGTCCATAACCTATGTATGATTGTTTTGCGACCACAATTGCAGTCGCAAAACACTCGCAGTTTACCACCCTTCTCAGAAGGGCGGTAAGCCACTGAATGGGTGCACAAATATTTTTTAGGAGCAGGCAGTGGTCCCAGGGACCACTGCCTGTCCTTAAAAAATGAAACTGCAAAGTTGCATTTTTCTTTTTTAAATGCATCCCATTTTCCTTTAAGGAAAACAGGCTCCATTTAAAAAAAAAACTTCTTTATTTAAAAAGCAGTCAAAGCCATGGCGGTCTGCTGACCCCAGCAGGCCACCATCCCTGTGAGTGCGAGCCATTCCCAATGGGGTCGCAAATTGCGACAGCCTCATTAATATTCATGAGGCATGCAATTTGCGACCCCATTTTCGAATCGCAAACAGTGTCTGAGACACTGTTGTACATTGAATTTTGCAACTAGAAAATTACGACTCGCAATCTGTCGCAATTTGCGAGTCGCAAAATTCAATGGTCGTACATCTGGCCCATAATGCAGTAAAACAAGCATTGGTAATTTGCTTCGTTTTTTCTTACGTGTAGTGGAAAGCTTTATATCCCGAGCTTCATAACACAATTAAGGTAAAACATAGTTAGCAGCAGTTTAACCTTCCCTAAAATAAATAAATTAAGGATAGGTGGCTGTAGCAGAAGGAACACAGGGCGATTCTTTCACACATACATAAAGGTAAAATAGAGGATCCTAACACACTAAAGAGTGAGTGAGGGGTGTCAAATGTCTATTGTGCAAATTTCATAAGCAGACAAGAAGGATAAAACTTCTAGAAGAAACAGCCAAAAGTCTTATGTAGTTAATATACACTCATTTACTCGTATAGGATGGCGAACACTCACCTACCTAGTGTAGTATGCTTCATCCGTGGGTTCTATATCTTGCACTGGGAATCATTCAATAGTAGTACTGGTCACTGGCTGTACAGTCTCCTAGTACGGGTTCCCTAGTTTGGCTGTGGATATGTCACTAATGTCAACTTTTATTTTCTTTCTTTGTTAAACTGTCAGACCTATATTAAAATTGCAAGTGAGTGAGATAGAAAGTGTGTTTCCTGGTGCTCAGTACCACAAGATTAAAAAAGAAGAGCTGGGCAACAGACCCTACTTCTCTTTTCCATCTGCATGTTTAGGTGCTCGAATAGTGCCCCTGGAATTAAGCGTCTTTCCATGGAATACATGTGTCTAACATCAAATATTGTGAAACTGTCCCTGCTTCCTTGTGTATGTTTAGCAGCTTCAGGAGGGAGATGGTGGGAGGAGGGCAATGAGGCAAGTTTCCCCGGGCTGCACTGCTTGAAGAGGCCTGTTGTTGGTGAGGATGTCCACACGTGCAGCATGTTTCCCAGGGCGAGTCACTGTGATCATAGCATGTGCTATGAAGCAGGCCATGCCAACACTGCTAAGCCCCTCTTGCAGCTGACTGGGTGTGGGAGGCAAGGGTGCATAGGCCTTGAGACTGTGAACCACACACTTAACACCAATGCATCTCTTGCTTCGCTACCATTGTCACTAGGACAGTGTTAGTAAGGCAGTGATGTCTGGGTCCAATAAGTCTCCGCAACCTCACCTGTGTTGCATCCTGTCTAGGAAATCAGCGCCATGGAGGTTGAGAACAGCTCTTAGCTCATCCTGAACCTCAAGCCCTGCTGAGAGTGTCACTGACTGCCATTTTATTTATAGCTGAAGTTTAAACTTTGATATAAAAAAGTGATTTTTTTTCAGATTGTTTCTCTTTAGCACTTTAGATTATATCACTGCACTGAGTGGTCTTTAATGGAATTAGTGACCCACACCCTTTCTACCATAACAATTTTATTAATGACACAAGAAGCAAGTCCGATGTCTTGTTTCTTTTATATAAGCCTCTATTTTTATAAATGGAGCAACATTATGGCTGATTAAGCCATACCCAAGATATATTGTTGTTCAGTGGGCATCCTGAACTGATTTATTTGAAGGTGCTCTCTGATGTGATGATCATGGATAAGAAGGCCCAAGGAAGAAAAGTAATCGCCTAGAGTCACACTAATTGGTCAACTAGGTTTCCTGACTGGACAAATTGCAATTCCGATCCAGGATAGGAATCACATTCTTTTCCCCTTCTGACCTGATGACATTTTCATTAGTGACTCAAGATGCTAGTCAGTTGTCTTATGCCACCTATGCAAGACCTTTATTGTTGATATAGATGATGCAACATTATGATCTATTAAACCATACAAGAGAGAGGCTTATGTGCAGTGTACATCCTGGACTGAATTATTTCCAGGTGCTCTCAAATATGATGATCACAGAAAAAGAGGAAGAGGGAAGAAAGTAATCGCCTAGGGGGACACTGTTTGGTCAAGCTGTGAAACTGTGACTAAAACTAGGGACGCTGGGACAGGGCCCAGTAACTAGTTTTTGCCTTGGGCCTAACTAAAGATTCTGACTGACTTGGGCATGTTCGGCAAGTACATTGTAAATTATTGTTTGTATTTTTATAAGATTGGGCTAGAGCATTGAAAACAACCTTTTTCATAGAGCAGGTACACCATGATCAGAAACAGTGCAAACTTCTCAACTTTAGAGGACAGGTACATCTAGGGTTACATTGGCACAAGCCTTTCCCATCAAAGGGCAGGTTCAAATTAGGCAATATCAGTGCAGGCTTTACTTTCTCATGAGCTGGGACTGAAAGACAATAACAAAGCAAACTTCCCTCTCACATGTAGAAGTAAGGCAATCTTCTATTTCCTCAGGACAAATCAGGCGTAGCAGAGTTGTACAATATTTCATTGCTCACAGAACATGAACAGTTAAGACATGAGTGACATTTAAGTTACAGATAGATCTCCTAAGTGGGTTCTGCGCCACTGAGATAAATATATAGGTGGATGAGTGAGTTAATATGTGAGTTTTGACAGCATTCTTTCTTGGATGATAGTCAAAGTTAGCATCCGGAAAATCCTGCTGCTGTTAGTTGGAGACCTGCTGTTCAGACACGGCCTGTACAGGTAAGAGCGGTGGGGCTGTGGGGCCTGGTTGGGGTGGAGATTGGACAGACGACCACAAGTGAAAATTAAATTAATAGTTAATTTTCCCTCGTCGCCGTCTGTCGAAATAGCCCCCCACCCGGCCCCACCGCCCCACCGCTCTTACATGCACGGGCCGCAGCTGCTGCTGTTTGAGTTGGTCTGGTGTGTTCAATGTATTGAGAAGTAAACATCACCTAACAGGTCATTGGTATTTGGAGCAGCCTCACTACTGCGTAACAGACAATTGCCAACCTATTCGAAAGGGTTTGAATGCACCTGCACCAGGCATTGTGCAATCCCGGGCTCAGTGCTGCACCTGTTCAAAATGTTGAGGGCTGCCACTGGTACTCCCCCTCCGCCTAATTTTGCGTGCATTTCTGAAAACATGCTTGTCACGCAGCTTGTTTGCAGTCTGAACCAGTAGCTCACACTGAAGCAACACAAAGGCATTGCCTTTAAATTTGTTTTTATTACAAGCCAGATACAGCTGCATAAATGCAAGTAAGTGGCGGACAAGTTTAAGTTTGCATATAATATGTCCACTAGCAGAGAGTGCCTATTCAACAAATATTTGCACATTATGTCACATCAATGTTCAGCTGTTAAACAAATGTGTCACATAGGAGTACTTCTAGTGAGACAGCAGCCATGGCGCCAGAATGTGGCAGCCCCGGGTGCTATTGTAAAAATATAACGAAAAAAAACTGCTGCTCTCCAGCACACGGGGAGCCCTTTCTTTTGTGTTTGTTTGATGTCGAGGCCTGCTTATTCCGTTGCCCACTGTCAAAAAAAAGTCTGCAAGGATCCTACAAGTTCTTCCCTCCCAGTCTGGGGCTATAAATTGGCAGATTTAGTCAAACACCACCAGTAGATGTGTTTTCTCTTAAAAACACATGGGTCTCGTGATTGTTACTAGTGGTCGCTTTTTTAGGATGACAGAGGCAATGTGCTTTGCAGATGGGTCCTTTTTGTTATGCAGTACAACAGAATGCCAGACCTTTCCATGAAGTTTAATTTCAGCTTCCTTCTAAACACGCCAGGTTATGATAAATTAGGTAACGGGAGAGAAGCGCTTTGCTCGGGATCACCCTGTGGTCAAGCGGAGACAAGCCGGTCCTCCTGGTTACACAGGCACCAAGTCAACAAGAGCCCTCACTCTGCAGTAGGCATTCTGTGGTCTGTTAAGTGAACATGTTTTTAGTTTCACATGTTTTTCCAACTTACCTTTCTTGTAGTTTGTGTCATGGGGCTGCCATTATAATGTGATACACTGTATCTTGCCCCAAATATGTATAAATATCTCCACACCTGCTCTCACAGCTAAGCATGGATACCTGGCTACAGCACAGGCACTTCTGACAGCTAAGATGCTCCACCTCAGTGTTTACAGGGTGGTGAGGCAGCTCAGTGTGTTGTGTGCCTGCCACAGACATCTGTCCTTTGGGTCACATATCAGAGGGAGGCCTTTTTCCCTTCCAGAGAAGGGTAATAATGACCCCTACTATTTCAATTCGGTTTCTTTTGCAGCGAATTAGCACCCTCAAACCATCAATCCACAAAGCAACTGCTGCACCTGAAAGGAGTGAAGGCATAAGGTAAACACATTTCTACAGAGATTGGACCTATTCTTTTCCTTGATAAAACATGTTTATCAGGGCGTGGCCAAGCTGGTCATGGCGTAGGCTGCAAAGACTCCGAGCTCCTCTTCATCTCGGCCCAGACAATGGGGACACCCTGACGTGCTGGGAGAGGCCGGTGAACGATTGCAGACTCTTCTCTGCTGGCACCCCACACGGCTTGTAATAGCTCAGAGGGGAGGAGAGGCCGCCATATTTCTGGATCTGGCTGTGGGGTGTTCCAACAACTTGGTCCCCCTGCCGCCTGACCACCCGAGCAAGAAGCGGGCTGCTGCTTAACCCACCCCAGGTGCCACCTGCAGATCCAGAGTGGCTGAGGAGCATGGATGGAGGAGCCACAGCACCAGAGTGGCGGGACTTGCCCGATCGTGGCACAGTCGTGTTTCTCCTGCAGCCTGACACAGATTGGAAGACTGGTGACACCTGAAAGCAACCTCCCTGGTGGATTGGCCTGGGAACTGGGTCCACGATTGTCAGCGGGAGACAAAGGGGCCTGTCACGTGGCTATGTTAGGCCCAGAAAGAAACACTGCCATTTTACATGCACACGTTTCTTAAGATGCCTTCTTTTTCGACACAATGAATTTTGACACACATTTGCTTGCATGACAGTGCAGTATTAGTTTCTCTGAAACCACATTGCTTACAATTCCGCTTCATAAGTACACTATCCTGACACCTTGAACATTCAGTACAAGGTCTGAACACACATTGTGCAAATGTTGTTGTTTATTATTCGTCCATGAGGTTACAGAACTATCACAGAGACACTAAACAATGTCAGCTTGGCTGATGCCTTGACACAGAAGCATAGATGCTGTTGTTATACACATGTATTTCCATGCTCAAAATAGAGGAGCACTCTTCTGTCATTACGAGGTCGTCGCTATTGTCGGAGTCTCAGCCCAGCTGATATCTGTTTACCTTCTGCGAGGAGGGATGCTAAACTTGTGACCAAGGCGGGGAACTTTATACCTTGCCTTCAGGTAATGGGGACTTAGGATATCCAATTGGGGATTCTTGGCAGAACACCCACCCTAGGCAACTAGGTTAGGGAACACATAGTAGGAGTACACTGTACCTGGTAATTATATGCCAGCATATATACACTGTTCTAGCACGATGGTGGAATAGTTCATTCTTTTCACCTTCCTTATATTGCTAATCAGTTCATAAACTTTATTCGGATAAACATTGTATCCATAAAAGTACAGTATGATAGAAAAAGTATAAAAGACAAAAGAAGAGTAACAATAAATGCTAATAAGAATTTACAATTATAAAACACAATATCACAAATTTTAGATTGTAAATAAAATGGAAAATTCATTATCAGCAATTACAAGCTTATCCATTCATGACTTAAAAACTCAAGAATTGAGCATTGTCTTACGTGCCCGAGTAGCAATTCTCAGAAATGTGCTTATACGAAAAACAAGCTCATCATCGGTCAAGGCAAGCATACTTAAATAGGCAGAATCCAAGCTAATAGGCCTGCTCCTATTAAAATAAGGGTAAAGAAGCCCCTTGCTGTATTTCATATAATATTTACAGAAGAGCAAAAAATGTAGGGTTGATTGTCCACTAACCCCGTCACATGGACAGGGTACTAAATCAAGTTTCGAATGGTAACCAAGAGGGAAACACAATGCAAATTTAACTGTCCCTGCTCTCAAGCGAAATAGGAGGCACCTTTCCCAGTAACTCATGGGTAAAATAAGATAATTTGGTAGAGGGTAGCAGTGCCGCTCAAGAGACATATAACTAGAAACAGGGGGTTTCTTCAATTCCAGCGCAATTCTTTCTGTGCTATATAACAAATAGAGTGCGCTTCTGAGTTCTTTTTTGTGCAGAGTTTCGGCTTTGCTAGGATTTAAGAAAATACAGCCTTGATTAACGCTGCATAAACTCTGATATACTCCAGATAGCCAAGGAATATCCATCCCCTTCTCACACTTCAAACAGTAAGTAATAATGTCTCTAGTTAGAGTCGCTGCCTCATTCTTCCAGACCGTAAACCAAAAAAGGGCTGGTCGAGCACGTATGAAATTGGTTACATAATTTAAGTTAAATTCTTTGTGGCAGATATATTGTGGTGTAGAGATTGGGATGCCCAACAGTTTCCTACAGAATCTGTTTTCTTCCTGCTGGATGCAGGAACTATTAGCAGTACCCCAAATCTCGGCTCCATAAGTGGCCACTGGAACACATTGTAATTTAAATTTTTTTAAAATAGCTGAAATAGCACCTGTATTCTTTGGACGGGGAAAACTAAAGATCGAATTGATGGTCTTTGAGAACTTGCTCCTGGAATGGGTGAGGTGCTCAGTCCAGGAGCCGTTCGCAGCACAAACCACCCCAAGGTAGGGGAATTTGCAGGTGCTTATCAATTTTTGACTGCCAACAGTAATGGAGCTGATCTGGCGTTTCTGGGGGCCGCATGACATTAAAAATGATTTATTAAAATTGACTCTTAGGTCCAAGCTGTCCATGTATTTAACAAAGGACTGTACTAGAATGCGCAGATAGTTTGAGGTGCGGCATATAAGAACCGCATCGTCTGCGTATAATAGCACAGGAAGGGGTTTCCCATTGATCATAGGGACGTCTTGAGTCATGGATACTAATGATTTATTCAATCCATTGATATAGATGATAAAAAGAAGGGGGCCAAGACGCATCCCTGCCTGACCCCCCTTCCAACCTTAATGGGTCCTGAAACCTCTCCACCTCTGCCGATCCTCACTTGTGCCTGGAGGTCTTTGTGGAGGTATGCCCAAAAATGGACCAAATGCTCATCCAGACCATAGGCCAACAGGATAGCCCACAGCTTTGACCTATTAACAAAGTCAAAAGCTGAGGACAAATCCATGAAGGCCAAATAGACTGGAGAGTTCCGTGCAATGGTGTATTTCCCAATTACAAGGCTAAGGTTGAGACATTGCTCATTAGTGCCAACCTTGCTGCGAAAGCCTAGCTGGCAGGGCTCTAAAATACTACATTCCTCCGACCATTCCAGGATCTTGTTATATAAAACTCTGCCCAATATTTTAAGGGTATTATCGATCAATGAAATGGGCCTATAGTTATTGGGCTGCGACCGATCCCCCTTTTTAAATATTGGGACAATAATACTCTTAGCCCAGGTGTCAGGTAACGGAGCATACATTAGATTGTTGAAAACGTTCAAAAGAAGCGGGGCCCAAAAGTCCGGTTTCCATTTAATAAAATCTATTGGTAGCCCGTCAGGGCCAGGGGCCTTATTCCCAATACTCTGGTGAATAGCTTCTTCTACTTCGGAAAGTGTTATCTGAATACTGGTAAATGAACCATGCTCATACTGGTAGGTCTCCGATAGGGGGGTAGCATAGATTTTAGAGAAGTGGGTTTCCCAGGATTGACTAGAAATAGTGCAGCTGATGGGAGTTAATAGCTGTCCCATGGGTCGAAGATCCCTTACAGCAGACTAAAACGATTTACCCTTTTTATCAGTTGCAGCCTGCGATAGGGTTTCCCAGTGGTCCCTTAAGAGTACTCCCTTCCGATTATTAACTGCTGTGTTATACTTCTGCCTAGCCAATTTCACGTCTAAAGCACACCTAGGTTCAACTGACAATACCCTGCGCAAATTCCTATTGGCCAATGAACATTCATAGTCAAACCATCTAGGGCCCTGATTTCTCAAAGATGCAGGCTTCGACAAAAGGGTTTTAATAGCCAGACAAAGTTTAGAGAAATCATAGACTACTCTGGATGCGGGGTTTGAAATGACAAACAGGAATTAATGAGGGGCAAGTTATCCTTCGCTAGTGACTTAAACAAATCCCCATTGTCAGTGCCCCTCCATATTAGTCTTAAATTGTCAGTCGATGGCGTTAAGTCTCTGGCCCCGCATTCAGATGAGAACGCGGGTCGTGAAGCCAATCTCAAAGCTATTTTAACAGGGTTGTGATCCCCATGGATAGTAGCAACAACCTCTGCGGTAATTAGATAATCCGCGAGCAAGTGGGAGATAAAAACAAAATCTATTGTAGACGAGTAGCCCCTGCCTCTAAATGCCGGATGGTGATTATTAGTCGTATGTAATGTGCCCATCTGATCCATGACATTGACCAAGTTATGTGAACTCAAAAACACTGCCAACTCTACGCCCCTACGGGAGGAAGGACTTAGATTATATGGCTCTGCACCAAGGTGCATATCGTTAAGTTTTGCATTAAAATCTCCTCCTAAAATAATCCCAATAATATTACCCGAACATTGCTGATAGTCTAAATTAGAGATAAAATCAAAAAGCTCAATAAAATTCTTGTTGGGAATAGAAAATAAATCATTATTATAAAAATTTACCAAATAAAAAGAAACTCTTCTCTTGTAAAGTACAATTTGAAAGTTGCAACTGTTAGTTGGGAGTATCTTAAAACTTCCTCCAGCTGCTACATTAAGCCCAATAAAAAGGCCCCCTGATGGTCGGCCCAATTTATGATGAGATGCCGCTACACTGATGCAGTGAAACCCTCGATATGCAAATCATGTATGGCCCAAGTCTCCTGAAACATTACTATATCTTGTTCTTTAACTAAGCGCAGCCAATCCTGGTCATCAAGCTTAGACTGTAACCCTGCTACATTCCAACTAAGAATGTTCAAATCTGCTCCACTGTTAACTCTAGTTGGGGATCGCTCATCATTATCAATATCGGTTGTTACTGTAATTACAGAGGAATCCTCCAAGTGATGCTGCTGAAGCTGCTGGACAACCATCAATGGTGGTTGTCAATCCTGTGCATCTAAACTGGAGAGTGCGTTGAACCTATTGGTTATGAGAGGCGAAACGTGGGCATCCCTAGAGGGTTTAGGGGGTGGCTTGTAAAAATAACCCAAAGGGAGCGCACTAATACAGGTATTTTGCGTGGGGGATTGCTCAAAGATACCCAGTAAACGACGAACCATGTGGGGTCTACGAAAATTAAGGACAACGCAATCGCCATTTATATTCTTGGCAGAATGACCAACCCACCCTACTCTTCTGACCATAAGGATATCGTTCATGTTGGAAGGATGAAACCCCTTATGTTTGCAGAGCCAATCTACAGACTTATTACGCAAATCTGCCCAGGACTCCCTTTGATCCCCAGCTAGGTTGGGAACCCCAGCCAAAACTAACACATAGGGACAGGAGGCAGGGGGTAAACTTAGCACGTCAGTATTTGGTCTTGAGCAGGCGTTCCTAGGACGATTGGGAATATCCCTGCTTAAACTTATATCACTTGCAGGGGCGCTGGGGCATAGGTGAGTAAGACAACTTCTTCCTAAGGCTAGGTTTGAATTATCTATATTTCTTAAAGGGACATCCTGTCTGTCCCTTTGTTCGCTATGGGAATTTAGCCCAGGGAATGCATTTATATTACTGCAATTTGTATGCGAGATAACAGAGGTAGTATCTTTATGGGAGACAGAGTTGGGATGTGACTCTAGCCCAAGTATGTTACTCATAGAAGATGGGAATAATCCACCCCCGCCAATATTTAGAACTGAGTTCATATTCCTGCCCATTAAGTTGCTAATCACTTTTATCTGCTTCTGTCTATTAATCATTGCAGTGTATATATTTTATACAAGAATCATAATGGTTCAATAAATATTGAAAATGCCCCTTTATGTATTTCTTGTATATCTCTCTGACTGAGCAAAAAGCTACTAGATCTGTTACCACAATTCCTTGCGGAGTCAGAGTTGTCATGTTCTGAGGTTGCCTAAACCATATGTTACCTTGCCAGGTTTAGGGGTATATGGTGGCACTGTGAGTTAGCAGGTCTATAGGCCAAAATATCCTGAGGGGGTGCGCGTAATCAGTCTAGCACCATTGCAACGTTTATGTTGTCCAACAAACTAACAGTTCCTACTGAAAAATGTTCCTGAAAGAACAGAGCATTGACCTCCAGATTAACAGGAAGATTTCGATAATTGTGGCAGCCGGAACAACATACGCATCAGAGGCATACCCCTGGAAGCTGAAGGAAACAATATGATGGGTTTTGTAGCCTAACTACTTCACACCATTACAGTAGACACCTCACTTCTTCCCCGTAGGCTGGACCGAGCCCACAGGGTGAACCCAGTAGCTCTGGATATTCTCACACGTCTCCATTATTTAGAGAAAAAAGAACTAATCATGGGGGTGGTGTGAGGCAAGTCAGACTTAGTTTTCAGGGGTGCAACAATATGCCTATTCCAAGACCTGGCACTAACTACACTTTAGAGGCGTAGAGAATTCTATCCTGTCAGGCTCACCCTGAGAGAACACAGCATCAGTTATCAATGACGCCATCCCTCCAGACTAATCTTCCAGTGGAATGGCAAACAAAAAGTCTTGTGCTCTCTGGCAGAGTCCAAGGCCTGGTTGGGACTTCCAAACGACCAGGTGGTTGACGCCAAACCACAACATTAACAACCAGAGAGGCTTGAACAACACCCTGTGTGGCAAATGTCTACCTGACACCACAATTTCTGGTAAAGGGGGTACGAGAACTCAGACACTGCCAAGGAGCACACCGTTTGGTCAAGCTGTGAAACTGTGACTAATACTAGGGGCCGAAGTAATCTCTCACCTTTTAAATATGAAGCAAGACATTCCACCATGCAAAGACTTCCAATCAAGATCCTCCTATCCCGGAGGATCTTAAACCATAAGCTTCATTACCCACTCCACCTGGGGCGCTGCAGATGGCTAGAAAGGTCTTAGAGGGGCAAAGCACTCTCACACACATCTCTAGCCAGAAACCTACCACAAGAGGTCCCGGGGGAACACTTGCCTGCCTCCCTGCTACACTTCTTAGGGGGTTGCACCCCTAGTAGTCTTAACCTGTTACACTACATACTTTAGATGGACATTCTTATTGTGCGGCCCAGTTGGCCGCCTAGTTCCTCTTACCCTCCTCCCTTTATATTTCTGTATCTCCTCTGTTCATTTCCCATTCTTTGGTGGGTGGAACGAGGGGGATTACATCCAATATACAGTCAAAGCAACTCATTTACACCCAGATAACATTTGAGACACAACTCACAACAAGCGCTCCTGATCGACACCAAATCTGACCTCCGTTGATCCCTCGAGTACCTTGAAGTTCCTTTCACTGAAAATGAGAGGCTTGAACTCCCCCAATAACCCTGACCCAACAGGACTCTGGCATTATCTTACTAAAAGAGACCCACTTATTGCACACGGATCACTTCAGTATGCAACAATTTTGGGCATTGTCCCCCACAAAAACGACTGGGGTTGCAAAACTTTGCAAATTTCATATGAGGAGAGCCCCTACCTCTATAACACGTGATGCAGAGGGCATATTTCTAAAAGTCACTATCCATACGGATGCTACCACCCTAATGATGCTGAATATATACCCCCCAACCAGTCCAAGACACATTTATATGCGCTACACAGAAACAGCAACTCCACAGTGCTACAGGGGACATTACAATAGGGGTTGACTCAAACATAGTGTGGGACCATGACTTTGATAGAAACGCCAACACGTACCAGGGAACTGGGACAATGTCAGCCCTTCGTGAAACATATTTAGCGGATGTGGGTCTACTGGACACCTGGTACCTCCCCCCTAAAATTGCCTATGCTTCAATAGAAGTCACTGAATAAAATGCATTCCTCCAATTTGTTTTCAAAATCTCCCACTTACTTGTTCTAAAATGTTGGAATGTATGCTTTCCCCACACCCTCACCTGAACAACACGTAAATAAATTCGGTTTCTGTTGCTCTACATGCCTCCTTCCTGTCACTATCACTAGAAGATAGCAAGTCGAACTATAATAACACCACACCACACCCTTTCGGAGATTCGGGCACCTTCCCCTCCTTTTTACATCACCAGTGTCTGACGTGGTACGTGAGGTTTGGATGTCAGCTGTAAAAGGAGGTTAAAGGGCGAAAGGACACTAATGACCTACACAGCAGGATTTGCAAAACATAGAAAATAGTCTTTACCCACTTCCTAAAATGCTGGTGAAAGAGTGAAAGACACACACATCCTCGACCTGCAGGATCGACATAGACGCATTTCCTGGCACATCTCGCTGTTGCGTCCAGGAAATGTACTTTGTTCACTGGGGCCTGGATAGGTCCTGTAGCCGGCCGGCGCCTCATCGCAGTCGGCCCAAAGTTTGACTTTGCCCCAGTCCAGCGCGACCTCAAGTAACCCCTAAACCGCTATTTACTTCTAGGTGATATTTTTCACTTATTCTTTTTAAATTCATATCTCCATTTCTATACATTGGGTTTTTGTCATTTTAGTTTTGTTTTGTTCAGAATATAATAATCTATTTTTCTAAACCTGTGTGGAGTCTTTTTTGTGGTGTATTACTGTGTGCGTGTGTTGCACAAATACTTTACACCTTGCCTCTTTAGATAAGCCTGACTGCTCTGTGCCAAGCTACAAGAGGGTGAGCACAGCCTATCTTTTAATGTGCTCTTAGCTTACTCTGACTAGAGTTACTGCCTGGCTTGGGTGCATACCTCAGCCAACAAGGAATCCCAGGTCTAACAAACGCATTAATTTCCAACTAGATACATGATGACAGGTGGCAATGCCTATCATGATACCCTCCTAACAGTTCACACACTTAGCAAGCCGTGAACCGTATAACCACAATACCCACCACAGAAACTAGAAAGAATAAAATGTATTGCAGTTAGCAAAAAGTGGGCCTACTGGCTTTGTCATTTGGTGACCACATTAATGGAAGCTGAAATGAATCATAAACAAATGCAACACCAATTAAAATCACTATGGATGCTATCATTTTACAATGACAATCATAATTACCTATATATCATACAGAGGGAGAGAGAAGCAGAGATTCATTCGGCTTCCGTTGGTAATGGTATAAATCAAAGTGGACTGAATCACGTGTCTCACTGTGCCAGGGTCTATAGGTTGTGTTCAAAAATCCTCATTCACTCTAACTTTGAGGGTGGTATAATTTGATTCCCAACCTTGTTAGTTAGGTGAATAGTGTCATCATTGGGTCTTTCCCCGCCTGAGTTTCCAGTTCTCCAGGCGGTCTAAATTCCTCCACCTGGGGGAGACCATCTGGTTTATGACAGTCGTGTAGAATGCGGAAAGAAGTGAAAGTTAAAATTACCTCCATTCCTGTGTATTGAGTTTAATTGGCCAGGAAGGGGTAACATTAAAATCAAAGTCAGTGCTGGTCAGGTTTTACCAAAAACAATTTTGTTTCTAGCTCAGACGGATCAAAAGTTACAAAAAATGTGATGACGCACAGTGGAAGCCCTTTGCAAAGGTAAACTAGTCATCTTTCAGCTACTTATTTCTGTATTTGGTTGTTAAATTGGTACTAACGAGATGGAATCTTTGCCCATGCAGTACTACCATGTGAAAAAATGTCAAAATTATGAAGTAACACTAGCAAAAATTGAGTCCGCATTATACCGCATAATTTGCTTTTCTTGCCACTTAATTTTAACCCTGCTGCAGAATTTGGTGTTCTCCTGTCGCATAATTCCAGTGGCCCTGATCATATACACAAAATCATTGTGTGAAAGCCTATCTTACACAGCGTTTAATACACTTTTAAAGTAATGCCTAGATATTCACATTGCTTTCTGTTATATACTAGGACCTTAAAGCACTATAAATACAGAAGTCACTATTATGCACTGCACCAACCAGGATTCAGTTCTGTGACTCTCTGTGATTGGCCTGAGTGGGCCGGTTTGGCGCTCGCTCAGGGCCTAGGAGCCTATGCCTGTTCTCCACCCGGCTGTGCAACACTGCTCGGGTTGGAGAAATATAAGTGCACATGTCGATTTGGCTGTCCTAAGACAGCTGGCCAAACCGACATGCGCACTTACAGTGCACACAACTCCTCCTCTCTGCTTCTGTCATCAGGATGGCCCCACCCTTGGCTAGCTCTGGCTCTGTAAGAAAAATAAAATGAAAATAAAATTGTTTTACTATCATTTTATTTTTCACGTTTGTCTCTGCTGCCTCTCAGCAAGGGGGAGATCTCCTCCGCCATAATGGAGGATCCGCTGCTGGTAATAAAACCATTTATGCCGGTAGGAATTCTTCTGTGGATTTTTATAAATAAACATAAAATTACAGATGAAAATGCCTTTGTGAATCGGGGTGTGCATGTCCAGCTCATTTGTTGGAGCTCTGAGACAGTTTAGGGCTCACTACGCACTTGGAATCGCTCTAACATCTCTCTTAGGAGGATAACGGGACAGAAATGTATGATGATGAGGCGCTAATACTTTTTGAACTAGGTACGGTTGGCAAATTTCATGGTACAAATTTCTCCCCTTCAGATGAACACAAACTACCCAGGGGCATATTCTCAAGGGCTTATCGCCGAGTTATCGGCACTTTAGCGCAGCAAAAGTGTCGAAAGAATTATCGCCCCATTCCCAAGCTGGTGCAAACTGCCCACATTGCCAGTTTACCAGCGATAGCTGCCGCAAAAAACATCGCCACGGATGAGAGAGACAACTAACGCTAATGATATGCAGAGTAGACGTTCCCGTGCAAAAACAGACGAAAACACCACTTTGCGATATTCTCAACGACCAGCCAGATCTGCGATGCGAACCAAAAACAAGCGATAAGGCGCGTTAGCAGCAGGGATTTAACACCTGCCTTTTACTGGTGTTAAGTAGGATGACCAACCGCAGTAGAAAGGGAGCCCAGCCCAGAGCCACATCTGAAGACCAACAGATGCCATGGAGACACTGATCATGCAGCTCGGAGACCCAAGAGGGCCACAACACCCACAGCCACCACCCCCAGCCCCCCAGACCACACCCCCCTACTACCACCAAGGCAGCGCAAAACAGGACAGCGGACGTTCCGAAAACGGCATGCCCCTCAGCCACACAATAGCAGAATGTGGGGAGAGGTGGGAACCAAGTATGTGTGAAGGAGGCAAGTCACCCATGAATAAGAATGCACACAATGCCAAGTGTGGCGGTGATGTGCTGGACAGACCTCAGTATGCAGAGCACAGACCTATCCATATGGACATATACTGCAGGTGTTTGCAGTGTCGTGGACAGTGGACGCAACCATGTTACCTCAGGCAGTGGGGAAGACCTCGGTCATGTAGCTGTGCCGTCCCCCCCTGTAAGCGTAAGCGGAGTGGGCTTGTCCAGCGTATGCCAGCCCAGCGTAGGAGTGTGAATAAATAGGCCGGGGCTCTGGGCGTGGTTCACTTCCGGGATGGTCAACGCGCCTGCCAGGGCGGCGCCCCTCACCCTGCCACGAGGCCGCCGCCGTGACCGCCAGCCTCCTCAGCCGAATGCTGGCTTCCGTGACACAGGTCCCCAGCGCACCCAGCCGCACAGCACCACGGAGTGATGTGTGAGCTGGATACTGCCTCCGGTCTACACTGCGGTTAGCAGGGCTCACAATTCAGATCGAGTCGCGATTGCAGATGACGCAGTCCAGTAGACAACAGACATTGACCCCAGTGCGGCCTGCCCGGACCACGAATCATCGCTGGCTGCGCACCCCCTGAGCGCCACAGGTGCCACTAACTCTGTGCACCACAAGTCAACGCCACGTGGCCATATTGAGGCAGAATTCAATAGGCAAAAGACATTGCTCCCAGTGCGGCCCGCCTGGACCACACATCATCGCTGGCTGCGCACCCCCTGAGTGCCACAGGTGCCACTAACTCTGTGCACCACAAGTCAACGCCACGTGGCTGCGGGCCTTTGCTGACCTCTGCCTCTGGCCTACACTGAGGACAGCAGGGCTCACAATTCAGATCGAGTCGCGATTGCAGATGACGCAGTCCAGTAGGCAACAGACATTGACCCTAGTGCGGCCCGCCCAGACCACGCATCATCACTGGCTGCGTACCCCCTGAGCGCCACAGGTGCCACTAACTCTGTGCACCGCAAGTCAACGCCACGTGGCTGCGGGCGCTTGCTGACCTCTGCCTCCGGCCTACACTGAGGACAGCAGGGCTCACAATTCAGGTTGAGTCGCGATTGCAGATGAAGCAGTCCAGTAGGCAACAGACATTGACCCCAGTGCGGCCCGCCCGGACCACGAATCATCGCCGGCTGCGCACCCCCTGAGCGCCACAGGTGCCACTAACTGTGCACCACAGCTCATGGACCCTTTATGATTGAGTAACGTGCTGTGGACTGCGAATGCAACAATGTCACCTCAGGCAGTGTGGACGACCTGGGACGATGATGATGAAGATGAGGCAGGTGTAACACACCCCACTGCAGCTGCGGCAGGAATATCGCGAAGGGACACAATCATTGACAATTACTTCACATGAGCACGCCCAGCTCTGGTGCCACTATCTCAGTGCACCACAAGTCATGGCCCCTTCTGATTGAATATTGGGTGACCTCTGTACTTGCTCCGGCTACTTCCATGGTGCTTCGCAGTTGTTAGTGTTATGTTGGTGTTTTCTGTTTCCGCTTTAATAGTGATCACTGTACAAGTTGTTGCCAGCACCAACTACTCACTGAGGGCTGGCTCACACTCACCCCACACCCATCCAGCACAGGCGTCACTAGATATGTGATCCTGGTAATAAAAAGGGGCCGGGCGCACGTGCCCGTAGCCAGTTCCACTATCTATCCAAGTGTGTCCGTGTGGTCATTATGCATGAATGATGGCCCCGGGCCCTACCACATTACATTGTGCTGTGGACAGCGGACGCAACCATGTCACCTCAGGCAGTGGGTAATAGCTTGGACATGTAGCTAAGTCGTCCCCCCCTGTAAGCGAGAATGTTGCAATGTAGCATGCACCCGGAGGGCGGGCTCGCACGAACGGAGTAATGAAGGAGCGCAAGACCACTCAGGGTCCAGGATCATACATGCCAAGTGTTGTGTGTAACTGTATTGCCGCAGCATGAGCAAAATGCCCAGCCACATTAGCAGTGCCAGTTCAGCCAGGTATGTACTCTACATCTGTGTCCGCCCTATCCTTTACATAGGCCTACACTCACGTGGCCCACCCCCTTCAACGGCCAACATCACAGTGTCATTGTCAGGCTTGTGGACATGCCCAGACAGGCATGACAATACTGTGCCGTAGGAGTGCAAGTGATGCAATTGCGCAGCGCACATATGTAAATGGGTACGGGGGAGGGAGGAGCAGCTGTGAGGCAACATAACACACAGTGATGCCGCTCATATGCCACATGCAAGTCATGTCAATAATGAATCACAAAGTCCTACTCATCACACCCCACCCCCAACAAGCCACTTCACATCCCATGAATGCAAGCAGATTACAAACTTACACTAGGGATGAAAGCTCCTTTGTCTGAACTATCAGGCAGAAGCACATCTGCACCTCCGACCTCGGAATTGCATGTGCCCGGCACCCCCTGACAGATACTATAGCAGCTGATGACAACTCCCACACTACGCACAGCCAGACGAAAGACCAACGTATACACACCCCACACACAGAAGTCCATGCTCGAAGTTATCTTGCATGGAATGGCCTTCACACTTACTCCCACAACATCCCAGGCGTACAACCGGTGCACACTATAACAACTCTTTGATACAAGATGTGGCATTTCATCCACAGAACTGGCGCAGGTCAGAACAGTGCTGCTTCCACAAGAGCCACTTACACAATGGCCGAACATCCGGGACACATGCACAACCCCTGTCACGTGGAACTGTACCATGCACGAATGCTGCATTCACTGGGGGCACTGGCATTGACACTGCTGTGGATCAGTTACCGGCTAAGCTTCCGCCTTGCCATCGTCACCTGCGTTCAGCCTGTGTTGCATTGTCGATCATGCATGTTCGAGTGGTCCATGGATGTCTGCCTATCCAACAGGACGGTAGCTGAACTGGATTTTGACATGTGTGTGCGCCCCCTGTTGGCCCACGACCAGAAGTGTCATCGTGATACCCGTTTATGGGATGCCTTGATACTTGGCATACATGCTGGCAGCTGGACCTGGGAGATTGCACAAATCTTCGTGTGCAGTGACCACATTGAACCGCTCCCATATTGGGCTGTAGTGCTAATTGGTGAAAGGGGGTGGACGCAGCACATCTGTCCGGACCTGCTAATGGATCGCCTTGCCGTCCTGTTTGATGAAGTCGACACCGACCTCATGTTGGAAATGTTAGCCTACGAAGCTGCAATGGCTTTCATGGACGAGTAACTACGTACCTGCAGCCACAACTGATTGGAACACATTGCACATGTCCCGACACCTTGTTGCATCTTGGAGATCTGGTCACATATCCCACGACAACAGTGGACATGGCTGCACTCGCCTGGACTCCGGAAACATGAGCGGACAACAATGCGTGCTAACACACACCTGTGAAAGGTGAGGCACTCCCCCAGAGTGGACAGCGTCGCTTGGCAAGGTTCCTCATTCTGACATACTGCTGCATTGGTCTGCATGTTGTGGTACTTATCTTGCCCGTACTGACACGCATATGCTAATAAAGTCTACGCAGCTTCACTTGTATTCAACTGTGATGAGTGTTGATTTGAATGACAATGTGTGTCTCAATGCCTATCTGTGTCACGGCCATACATGCGCATTGATAGCATTACCCAGGGAGTGCCTCTTTTGTGGAACCACTGTCCCTACATTCATCCATACTTTCATTCTTAAATGGTCATGGCCATGACACATCAGTGTTAATTGGGATGTTTTATTCACATTCAGTGGAGTGTTGAAGCTGGGCCAGTACAGGGCCATGCAAACCCCACTTTACATTGTTGCCCCGTGGAGGGCCAGCCAGAGTCCTTTAGGGATTGACAAGTTCATAGGGAGTGGAAGACTACAGTCCACAGTGTGATTGCTTTGTCATTGGTAACCACACCAAATATGGCCGTCCATGTCGAGGTCCAAGGTGAGTATCGCTCGGTGTATGGGGGACAGTGGGAGGTGTTATTCCAGGGCATGATGCAGAGGGCAGAACCAAGCTGAACACGGCCATATGGTGGAGATGAATGCTAACACTTGATTCTAGCCACAAAGCCAGATTCATCATCATCTTCGTCCTCTGATGTGTCAGGTGCCTCACATGCGGGTGGTGGTGTTCTGTCTGCATCACTGTGTGGCACTGACACTTCAGGGGACGGAGGTGGGAAATCTGCCGCACTGTGTGGCACTGACACTTCAGGGGAGGAGATGTGGATGTAGTAGTGGCACCAGCATCCATCCGCGCCAGGCCTTGTGGTGGCAATGCCATGACGAGGATCTGCAGGGCATGGAAGATCACAGCTACATCTCGCTGGTGTGCAGCCGTGGCACACATTCTTTCCGCCTGCATCCGCTCCAGGCTCTCCATCATTCTCCTTATGTGTCCCAACTCACGGATGACATTGCTGGAGCCACTCTGACTGGACAGTTGTTCTTGTCTCAGAGTCATGACTCCAGCGATGTCAGCCATGGCTTGTTGTGGAGCAAGGAGCGGACAGTGGGTGTCCGTTAGGGACTGTGAGTGGTCCCTGATGGGACTTAGACACCCATGTATGGCATCCAGTTTGGCTGCCATGAGGTAGAACCCCACCCGCAGCTGGTCAGACATCTCCTCCTGGCACCCTAACACACGGCGTTGGGAGGCCATATGTTGGTCGTGGGGGTCCTGGGAGACAGCCGTGGTGGTGGGTGCTTCCTGCTGTGTGGCCTGTGCAGGGGGTGGGGTCTCATGGATGCAGCTGGGCTGCCCTGTTCCTGGAGGTGGTGTGCCGGAGCTGTCCCTGAGCTGTTGGAGTTCGTCTGTGTAGATGTTGGGGAGGTCCTCTTCATCATCAGTGCTGTGTTGTTGGGTCTGCTCTGCAGGAGGTGTTGATTCTCCCTCTGCAATGTGAAGGGAAATGCAGATTGACATTGTGTTCACATGTATGTTCACGCATTGTGCAAGTTTACTGTCAGACTGCATGGCAATGTACATTGTGACTGTGTATGAGGAGACGCATATTTGAAGCGGGACACTTGGCATTTCTACACCATCAGGGATGTGAGGTTGTAATTGTACATTGTCATCTCACAGTTTCCTGCTATGCCAAATGCGAATGGCCATTTTCTGCACACAGGCGGCAGCAGTTGTGTCCTCTGATCTGTTGTGAAAGTGTTGCAGTTTGTACCACATTGTTGTCAATGTTGGGGTGCTCTGCATCTTGTGTGTGTGCTGCATTGTGGGTGATTTGCCCCTTCGGGTCTGATTTTGCTGGCCCTTATCCCTTTCAGGCGGTGTGCCTTTCACTTCTGTGCTTGTGCAGTGCTGAGCTGTTGCAGACTTGGGTAAATTGGGCCCTTGGTCGGAGTTGTGACTCTTGGGCACGGTTTGTCCGCAGATGTGCTATACTTACTTGTGAATGTGTGCCATTGTGCCCATCTCCCCCCGTCTCCCCAGTCCCTGGTCGTTACTCACCCTGTTGCTGTTGGGTCAGGTCATGTTGTGCAGTGTCCGGTCCCCCGACTCCTGCCACCGTCTCCCCAATGATGGTCCCAGGCTGGTCCTCCGTGGGTCCTTGGCGGGTTCTGGTTGTCCTCTGTTCTTGCTCCGGCTATCTCCATGGTGCTACGCAGTTGTTTGGGTCTTGTTTGTGTTTTTGGTTGCTGCTTTTATGGTGATTTTGGCCGCCTGACTTGTGGGACTTGCAGGCTGGCGCAGCTTAGCGCTGGTTTGGTATCGCGGTTGGGCCCATCGCGACTTTTGCCGCGTTCGGGTTTGGATTTTTATCGCCGTCCTGGTGATGTTATCGCGAACATTTTACGCGTTATCGGGAGGCTATCGCATGTTACCGTCGTGTTGAGAATACGACGTTAACACAGAGTTATTTTCCTGCCATAGACGGCGAAATGAAAACATGCGTTAGCCTTTTTTGGTGATGATTATCGCACG